>JAUJPO010083671.1:0-24535 GCA_032270745.1 Tiaropsis multicirrata | reverse complement strand
ATCGTCAAAACAAACTTGTTGTTGAAAAGAAGACCAGATATTTGGTAATCCCATGTTTGACTGGAGGTTCCCAAGTTCCCCCGTTTCACGGTACTTCCTGCTTTTACTGTTTTAATGCAGGGCAAAAGCATAAAAAACATAAAATAATGAATAAATCTGTCAATAAAAAAAAGCTTTAGCCTATAATTCCACCATTTTAATCTTTTCTATTTAAGATTTTCATTACACTTTCACGCTGAAAACTTCAATTCAAACTGACAGTTGTAGGATCTCTGTAACTATAACTTTTACTTTTTAACCATCAAATTGATCCACTGATCCAATTGTTTTACTGATCCATCGATCTAACAATCCACTGATCCAATAATCCATCGATCTACGGATCAATCAATCCATCGATCTTACTCTAAACAATGTTTAAATCTGTAGTGTCGGCTGTGAGTTCTTACACGGGTCATTAACCCAAATTTGATCAATGTGTCAGTCACATCAACTTCTATAAAAGTCCCCTGTTGAGAATTTAGGATATCCAGGGAGTAAGAATCTGAAGACCAAGGATATCCGGATATCCAGGGGTGGGGTTCAAAACTTTCAACATCCTAGGATATCCAGGGGGTAAGAATTTAAGGACCAAGAATATCCAGGGGGTTCAAAACTTTTGGCACAGATATTCAGGGAGATTGATGTTAAGAAAACTCAACATCCTCAACATTCTCAACAGTGGGAATATGGATTCTTTCTAGAAAAAACCGTTTTGAATTCTTAAGGTCCTCTAAAGTTTAAAACTGTTTAGAATGGGTCATAAAACTCCATGAATAATCACACTGTAGTATGATAAACCTTTATATATCATACATAAACCTTTATATATCATACATAAACCTTTATATATTCTGAAAAATCTTAGAAATAGTAAAACCAATCTTCAAGATGTTGATCAAAGTTAAAACATTAACTGGAAAAGAAGTAAGTATAGATAAAAAGTTAGTGCTTTTCAATTTTTAGTTTTCAAAATATATTTTACTGTATTTGATTACCTATAATTATAACTCTCAATTAAAAAAATGATAATTTTTTGTTCTTTTTAGATTGAGATTGATATAGAACCAAATGATAAGGTACTCACTACATCTATTTAACATTTCTAAAGTTCTTTTATTGACTTTTCAACATACTGATACATTTAGCGAGTTGTTTCCACCTGTGAAATTAATCATTGTCAAAAAAAAAAATTTCTTGTAGGTTGAAAGAATAAAAGAACGTGTGGAAGAAAAAGAAGGAATCCCTCCAGCACAGCAAAGGTAGAGTAATTTTTTTTTCATTTAATTTTCCATGTACAAGCAAAATAAAAGACAGGTACAGGGAGTTGGAAACTGAAATCTGAATTTTGAATCAAAAATTACTTAAGGCATGAAATAATAAGTATCCAGAAATACGTCACAATAATAGGAACAATGTCTTCAACTATCTATAGATTTGATAATCTTTAACCAAAATCCATATATCTTTTTTCTTTCAGATTGATTTTTAGTGGAAAACAAATGTAAGCAATTTTATATATATATAATTTTAATATAATAATAGTATGTTGATAGATTTATTGACAAGATCTCCAAAGAAATTTGAAACTTTTCTTCTGTGTTCTAATTTTACTTGTATTAAATGCATTCTTTAAAAAGCTTCTAATAATTTTTAAGTACATTGTTGAGAAAGTGGATTCAATATATTATACATTCAAAAAAATTACGTTTTTTGTTAATAATTTTAACAGGAATGATGAAAAAACTGCACTTGATTACAAAGTTTCTGGAGGATCAGTGCTACATCTTGTGTTGGCATTACGTGGAGGGTCATAATTCAACTTGCTTTTAAAAAGTTCATCTAAATTTGTTGATATTACTTGCATTAATAACTGTATAACAAACATCACAGGAAACAATTTTTTTTCAATTTTTTCCCTGGTTTAGGCTGGATTATTTAGTAGTATTAGAATACTTTGTAAATTTTATTGCCTTTTGTTATTATTA
The DNA here is from genome assembly GCA_032270745.1 of Tiaropsis multicirrata. Lineage (NCBI taxonomy): Eukaryota > Metazoa > Cnidaria > Hydrozoa > Leptothecata > Tiaropsidae > Tiaropsis > Tiaropsis multicirrata. The sequence continues at coordinate 22,508 of JAUJPO010083671.1, read as the reverse complement.
TAAATACATTTATGTTTTTTAGCATTCGTTAAAATTGTTTGGGTTTAAGGGGATCACTTTTGAGGCAAAGGCTCAATGTATTGATACCTTAGAAATGGTTTAAAAAAGTTGAAGCTGTAACAAACTTTGCATAATATCTTCTGCTTACACGTGGAGCATACTGGTTACTGTTCAACAAATTATCATTGTGTATTGTGTTATGCTTTATATACTAGGTATTAGTATTATGCAATATTTGTAATGCATTTTGTACTTGGTCATTCAAGAAATGCACATATTTAATGCCTTAACATGTTTTTTGTTCTTTTCATTATAAGTTTTTCTGGCAGTTTTATGCTTTCATGCCACATTGTAGCTAATATATATTCATTCATATTTTTTCAGGAAAAGTAATACAAACTATACAAAAGATAATGTAAGAATGAACACATCTTAAATCTAAAGAACTTTCATGCAGAGTTCTAAAAATGTGTTCTTGGGTGAAACATGAACACATCAGCATCAAAAAAGAGATCTTCTTTTGGTAAAAAGAGTAAAACAACCAAACAACAAACAAGACACAGTACAAGACATGATGTTGTCGCACAGCAAAAAGGTAAAAATGAAAGATTTATAGTGTTGACTGTTGTTTTACAAAAAAAAAAGTTCTGCTTTATTGGTTTTTCTTCAGCCATGGAGGGTCCATTGGTGTGATTTTTTCACAGAAAGACAAATAACTTTGGATAACTTGAGATTTTCCTTTCGTCAAAAAACAAACAAAAAGAAGTTTAAAAATCCTAGAATTTTACTTGCTTTTTTTATTTGTCACCTGTTAGCAATGTTTGGGAATCACATTGATTGCTTGTTTAAACAACTCTTTTTATGTAAAGCTTAGGATAAACTAAAAGGCGATTGCAGTAAAATTAACAGAGAAATTTAAGAAAGTAACGACTTAATTTTTTGAATATTTCGACACTTGTGTGTCTTCTTCAGCAAGTAAAGTTCATGTAGTCAGAGCTAAGCTTCACAGCCAAAAGATCAAAATATGATAATACACAATAAACAGGAAACACACACAACACAACAGTGTGAATAAAACAACAAAAACAAAAAAATAAAAAATGTATCCTATAAATTTAAAACAATTTATTGCTTGATTTAAGTATATTTTTAAGTTTGTCTTGAATTCAAAGATAAATCTTTATTCAAATTTTCATCAGAATTACAAATCCGTAAGAAGATCAAAAGATTGAATGATGCTCTGGATGGTGACCCTGTAGACGTGGAACTTTTACGGAAAATGATGATGACTACAGATGGAAGTGTTACCGATGACCTGCGGTGTAAAGTTTGGCCAAAACTCCTCAATATTGATGTTTTTAATAAACCAAAGAAGAAAAAAGGTGTGATTTTGAACTTTTGAGTTCAAAGAAGCCAAAAAAACACTCAATAAATTGTCAGCTATAGGATAGCTTGATGCTCTGTGAAAGTCTCTACTGGTGAATTGTACATTAATTTGAAATCTCGTTGTTGCAAAAATATTACTTACCCCTAAAATGAAAAGCTAAAGCTGATAATGACAGAAACTCATTGTGACCAATAGAAAAGTTTTTGAGATCAATTTTACGTTTTTGTTTTATTGTTCTTTCTTGTAACCTTTTCTAACCCTGTTTCTTTAAATATTTAAGCTGATGAAGAGCTAAAGGAATTTCAAAGTAACATTTGGTGGCATCAAGTCAATCTAGATGTGAATAGGGCTCATCGGAGATTCCCTGTCGGTAAGATGAGTCTTTCTTGTCATGATTATTTCATGTTTATATTTTTGCTTACTGTAATTCACTTAAAATTTACCGGTTATTAATCGGATGATTAACTTGCACTGGAAAAAAGCCTTTCGAACCTCCTGTAGGTTGGCCAGTATCAAAATCAACCCATATAGCACAATACTCAAAATGAGAATTCCAGCATTTTGGTCTAAAAGAACTGTGAACCAAAACATCTATTACAACCTATTCACATATTGCTTTCAAGACGTTTTTTGTAAGTGTTTAAATAGTCAACCTCAATCAAATCAAAAGATTTTGTTTTACTTTCACTCAGACTTCATATTTGAATTTTTACGTTTCAGGTTCAAGGATGTCAAGAAGACGTGTTTTACAACAACAGCTGACAAATATCATCATGAGAGTGCTTTGTCGAAATCCAGAATTGCATTACTATCAGGTAAGTGTATGTAAAGATATTTTTTAAAAGAATGATTAAAATATAATTTTTTAAATTTGTCTATAACAGTTTCCTTTAAATAGTCTGTTTGAAATAACTTAACACAGTCGGACAAATGTTTGGTAGAATTTGATTTTGGTTGGAAAAGTCACATGCCCGATGTATTTTGGGTTGGACATAACAGGTTTTGTATCCAATGTCCTACCTTTTCAAGCTTTAGGTCTTCATCCAGAGTTGTTGTTGAAAAATTCAATCAAATTTTAGATGTTAGATGAATAAAAATCTCATTATACATAAAGATACCATGCATTGATACGCATTTCTTTCTCTCGCTATATAATAAAGGGTTACCATGACATAGCAGTCACCTTATTACGTGTTGTCGGAGAAGACTTGGCATTCTGTCTGTTGGAGCAACTGTCTACCAATCACATCAGGTTTTTAAGTTGTTTTTTTATTGTGCCATATCTTACGGTGGAAACCTGTCAGCAGTAATCGAATCTGATTGGCTTAGAGGAATCGATGAATTGTTATAATTGAACTCTTCAAAACATGTGATTAAGAATGAATAAGGCATAAATGAATAAATTCCCTAATTATATGTTGATGTTTAGTTAAGGAGCGTTGTTTACTGTCTACAGGCCTTTTTACCTTTACCATTACCCACAGACAGACTGATGGTTGAGCTAACAGTTCATGAAAACTCAAATTCCACTGACCTATTGAAAGGAAACTAACATCAATGAAAGTATCTGAAAACGAAAATTGCATTAATTGTAAACAAAATATTTCTTTTTTTCGTAGAGACTTCATGGACAAAAATATGAACCGCACCAATCGCATGTTGTCATTATTTTATGCTGTTTTGAGTAAAGTTGACCAACAATTAGAACATTTTCTACTATGGTAACTGTCATTTTCATACTGTTACACTGTTTAGTTTACACCTAAATGCTTGTAATTATAATTTTATTTTGGGTAGAACCAAAATTGACTAGAACTAGATCATGATATTCAACTTTTTTGGCTTATAACGTTCAGCTTTGTCTGGTTTTTAGAAGCTGAACATTTTCTCAGTTATATCTACGTTCGATTTAGCATGTATACATTGGTAAAAATGATAATAAAATATTTTGGGTGTTATAATTTTCCAACATTATATTCTGGTAAATTTACGACAATTTTCTTTGCTCTTTTCTTCAGCTCTGATGTGGGTACCATCTTTGCATTGAGCTGGTTGATCACGTGGTTTGGACATGACGTCAATAGCTTTGAAACGATCGCTCGACTGTGTGATTTCTTTTTAGCCACTCACCCTGTCATGCCCGTTTATGTTGCTGTCGTGGTATAAACATTTTTAGACTTGTCTGATAAAAAAAGATCCTTGCGTTATTTGTAGAGGATCTAGACTAGATAACAACTCCGCTCAGAAACTTTTGATTTTGGGTTCACTTTTTCTCTTGAAAAAAATTTCCAATAATGGTCCTATCCTAGCTAGATCTCCTGTATCCGAAAATGAAAATCTAGAATTTAGGGAGCGTGAAGTTTTCAGCTTCCATGAAGGTCTACTACTTTCCTCCATGTAAAATTATCTCTTCTTTCTTTTCAGCTTGTGAGAAACCATAGAACACAAGTCTTAGAGCAGGAGTGTGACATGGCAATGGTCCACCATTATGTATGTCGGCTACCATCATATTTGAACATCGATGATATTGATGACATCATCAAGCAGTCATATGATTTGTACCAGCAACATCCACCAACAAGCTTGAGGTCTGAAGTCAGGAAATATCTCAGAGAAAGGTATTTTTTTAGAATAACTTTTTTCTCTTGATTACATGCTATCGATGCTATTTTGTTAAGGTTGTCCATGCAATGAGAGTTAAGATGGATATTTTTGGTACAAAAACCTCCAAATTTGGATTGGGTCACTTTCAGTTTTAATGACAAAATTTAAAGTTTAATCCGAGAAAGAAATTCACCACGGACCATGATCTTGATCAGAAAAATGACGATGACAATATTTTGATGAATTTTAGTTTTCTTTCAATATTAATTTTCTATAATTATTACAATTTAGTGACTCGATTTCACATCATGCTGAACTGCTATACAGTTCCTACAACCAAAAACCTGATCGAATCTTACGGAAAAGAAAGAAATACGGTCTTTTGTTTAGTGATAACACATCATCAGTCTCTTCAAACGGTGTCAGCGATGGAGAAGGGAAGCAACTGGCACTAATTGGTAGCAACCAAACGACGAACCCACTCGTTAAGGCTGCTGTATGGACAATAACAGTTTCGATGGGTGTTATGACCTTTTTGGTTCTCAATACCTCTAAATACTGGATGTGATCGAGAAATATTTAGTCTACTTTGGATACACTTTGATATATGTCGCTTTGCTTTTTTTGCTGCTGAAGTTCTTAATTATTAATAAACGTCGAGAGAGGTAACTGATCCGGATTTTTCAAAATCAGAAACAGTCTTGACTAATTCTGTACATGGCATATTAATCTATTTGCGTAACCTGACCACCTGACCTGTATTGCTGGTTGGCCTGTTCTGTTTTGTTTGTTTGGTTTGGTTCAGTAAAATTATAGATATGATTTTTTATTTAAAAACGATTTGGTAAAAAATAGAATTTATACATGAAATAAGTGTATGTTTACTGTAAAAGGGATTCTTGTTTTATAGTAATTATTTGAACTTTTTTCGTTATGTTGTGGATTAAATTTATGTTACTTCAAAGGTAATCCTTATAATTTATTTCAAGTTAAAAGCACTAAAAAATCCTAAGTGAAATTATCTGAGTTGTAACGTAATAAAATCATCTTGCCTTCAATTTTCCTTCAATGAGAGGTTACTAGTTTTCAGATTATACACAAAGTGATGTCTTTATTCCTGTTTTTGGGTTAGTCCAAAGGTTGTATATCTTTTATCTAAAATTGAAAAACATTAAAATCAAAAGATATTTTATAAATAAACTCTAGCTAATTTACCAAAGAATACCTCCTATTTTTTCCGACACGGTTCCTAGATGTTTCCCAAAATTTGGAAGAGTTCCTTTCAATTATACCCCGTTATATATTGAAAGGAACTCTTCCAAATTTTGGAAAATATCTAGGGGTCGTGTCGGAAAGAATAGGGGGTATTCTTGGTAAATTTGAAAAGTGAATTCCACTGCTAAAAGTTTTTAGTCAAAAAAATCAAAAGAGGGTCTATGTATTCATATTTGCTTAGTTGCATTTCAAATAAATTTATTTAAAATTTGAAAAATATATTATTATAAAGACTTTGCATTTTCACCTATTTATTTTCTAGAATAGTTTGGCATGCATTTTATTACGTATTTCGATATTTGTGAATTTTTGCCCTAAATTTAAATTGAAGGATATGGATATATGTTTATGGGTTTCTCAGTTTCATCAAAATGTGAAATATTGAGGCAAAACAATCTTTTTAGCAACTCATTACATTCGAAAGAAATTTTAAGATTATTTTTATTTAGTTATAAGAAAATAGTACTTTTTTATCAAATTATAATATTTTAGTTTTTTTTAACTCTTCTGGAAATAACAATGATACAGTGCAATTACAGTGTTGTCTTCTACTATTAAGATTTTTTTTTTTTGAGAAATCAATCTCGCTCGCTTCGCTTTTAGCTAGAGTTTACCTACCAACAGAAAAAAGATTTTATTTAAAATATCTTTTGCTTTTATTATTTTTAAATTTTAGATAAAAGATATACACAGTAATCTATATCATAATAAAATATCTTCAATGATGGTCAAAATTGATATAAATTTGATGCTTCAATGGTGGCCAAAATTGATATAAATTTGATGCTTCAATGGTGGTCAAAATTGATATGAGTTTGATGCTTCGATAGTTAAACACACTCAAAATGTACATTACGTTGGAGATCACCGATGAAAATTTCATTGTACATATGGTTTTAAATGATGAAACTGTGTCGCTCATTTATTCCCTCAATCAGTATGGTGACGTTCTGTTGGACGTACAGCAGATTCTTAATCTTGAGGAACCTGTTGTCGACGTCACTTTGCCCCATGTCCAACACGAACAACCCGATTTGTCAAAATTGATATAAATTTGATTATTCAATAGTGGTCAAAATTGATATGAATTTGATTATTCAATAGTGGTCAAAATTGAAATAAATTTGATGCTTCAATGATGGTCAAGATTTAAATTAATATACATGGTATGATTATGATTTTTTATACATTTTCTCTTTTTTAGCGGTAGAATACTCTTCTGAAGATACACACAATAATTTTTAGCCTCATTTCCTAAACATTAATTCCGCCATGCCTAAATTCAAGAAGACATTACTAGATTTTGCGCTGTTGCATAAATAAATTTTTTGAGAGTGATCAATTTGCCTTTGGGATACATTTAGTTGGTATGTAAATGGTAAGTCATATTACTTCCTGCGATAATTGGGCTTTTCCAGAAAAACTCCGTATCCCCCTGTTGAGAATATAGGATATCCAGGGGTAAGAATCTGAAGACCAAGGATATCCAGAGGGTGGGGGTTCAAAATTTTCAATATTCTAGGATATCCAGGGGGGTTCGAAATTTTCGGCATGGATATCCAGGGGAGTTGGTGTTAAGAAAAATCGACATCCTCAACAGTGGGAAAGCCCAATGCATATCGTTTGATTGAAGGATTATGCTAATGAATAACAAATACGAAAAGTACTAAAACAATAGTTTTTGAGCAATGTATGATCATGATAGGGATTGTCCGAAATGTAAATGCAAAGAGTGTTAAACTAGATAATATAAGCAGAGAAACAAGACAAGGAAAAACACGGTAGGTTGATGTTCGAAAGTATATTGAAATCACGAATAGTAATAATAATTGTATAGATGCAGCGCAAAACAGGTTTTGGGGTAGCATTGGGGTTGTACCAAGACGATAGGCAAAGCTGAAGAACCTCAACTAACTGACAAACTGCTACTAACAATAAAGGGCATAAACACAGCCCGTTGAATGACAGATGGCAAAGACCCATTGCCTCAGCAGGTGAAGTGTGTAGTAAAAATCAAAGGCCCGTTGATCGACAGGGGGCAAAGGCCCGTTGCCCCAGCGGGTAAAATGGCTAACTGACTGGCAAACTACTACTAAAAAGAAGGGGCATATAACGGCCTGTTGACTGAAGGTTAAGTAGTAAAAATCAAAGGCCCGTTGATCGACATGGGGCAAAGGCCCGTTGCCCTAGCAGGTTAAATATGCAGTAAAGATCAAAGGCCCGTTGATCGACAGGGGGACAAAGGCCCGTTGCTCCACCAGGTGAAGTGCATAGTAACAAGTCAATACCGGCAATAAGCGATCAGAGGCCCGCTGATCGACAAGGGGTGAGGCAAAGGCCCGTTGTTCCGACCAGGTGTGCGTGGATGGATATTAGCAGACTGGATTAAAGTATAAAAACTACAATTAACAGCTACTCTCGTAGAGTGGGATATGATTAGGAGTAGGAATTAAATGTCTTAGTACAACCAGGATCTAGAAAAAGCATGAAACAAGGTCTTCAGTCTGCCAGGGATGCGTTGTTGATACCCAAAGCATCTACCTGAAAGAAAGAAGGACATCGTCAAAAAGCAATAGTTTTGGGAATGGTCCCCCCTTGTTGATTTAAGGGTGTTGATTTAATGTTGTGAAAGTGAAAAGTGAATGAAGGAAATGCCATATAAATAGTGAAGCCGTGTGAACCTTGAAAGTTATAGCCTAGAAACCCAGAGAATAAAGGAATATCAAGTCTGGAAAGATCCACTAGAGAGATTCCGTCCAAACAACGTCCTAGATCACTCTAGGCTAGGGAGATCCAGCCTAAGACGAAATGAAATCCAGTCAAGGTAATTGACACCGAGTCTGAAATAGAGTTGGAATGTTTCCCAAGGCTAGCTGGCTTGAGTGAAGTATTCGAAGAGTTAGCCTCTCATTATCTTGGAATTAACCTTAGTTTAAAAACTTCATATATATTATAATCGAGTCTGTTTGAAAGCGAGACTAGCCGTTTTTTTGTTGATATCAAGAAAGTTGTATTTCGCAAACTAAATAAAATCGAAATTCAGTCTCGATCTTGAACGATCTTAGATGGGAGCCTGTCTTAACTCGATTCGAAAGTAGACGGGTCTCATTGCTTGATATTTCTTCAAAATTTGAAGAGAGGCATAAATTCTGCCCTATTTCAAGCGTTTTAATTGGTTCAATTTTGTAATTGTCATTTTGGTCGTAAATTCAAATTGCTCAAAGTTTCCATACTAATTTTTTTCTCATGTGAGTTTTGTGAAATGAGTAAAAAGTAGAATGGGTCCAGACTAGGATGACCTAGCAAGTTATCTGTGAAACTCTACTAAAGAATTTTTATCGGAAAAGCCTAATTGGATTTTTTTATCATCCACCCCTTTTGAGTAAATTAACACATCTCTTAATCTTCAGATTATAGGTAATCAAAATAATGGCTTAGTGTACAGGTATGCTTTTTCTGTTTCTAGTCAGTTAAAGGAACATGCAAATAATTATTTCAGCTTGTCAGACTAACTTGTTTTTCTACTATCTTAAGACTTTTTGTGAAAATGAAGACAATCTGTCACGGCAGGTGAACCACTAATCTACTCATCCAGTAAAACCCATATATACCCTCTTTTTTGAGGACATCAATTTCCTGCCCAAGAGAGTCAAATCTTGCTATAGGTGTAACAGATTTACAAAGTAGTACACCAAACGGTAAAGAAAATGAGCAAATAATAATTTAACCCAAAAAAACCTCGAAATCTTATAGGAAGAAGGAAATTAAGAACCTTGGTCTGGGTTTTCATTTGCTTTAAAATTTTAAGGATTCAGCTGTTAAAATCTGTTAAAATCTGTTAAAAAACTTTTAAGTGGGTACAGTTTCATAAAGCTTATAGCGATACCGTCCAAGGCCAACTTCTTGAATTGTTCTGAAGGGGTTAGATTGGCTGAAATAATGAAAAGGGGGCAGAGGTTTGAATATAAAGGGGTTAGGTAAGGAGTTACACTTGTTTTTTTATGTGGTGAGGGGGTGAGACCGATGTTAAGTGGGGCGCAAACCGACCAACATTTTCAACCTATTTGTTGGCCAACATGTTGGTTGCCTACCGCAAACCGACCATGAAACCAACATTCAAATTTTGGTGGAAATGTTGACTGGGCACCAACTGCAAACCGGCCAACTTGTTGATGGTTGAGTGGATGTTAACCGAAATGTTGGCCAACATGTTTGGTGGTTTGCGGAGGCCTTTAGTGTGTAGGAGCATGTAACATCTCTTGTATTTCTCTATCTCTTGTTCTTTCAGGCTCTTACTATTATGTTGATTTCCGAAACCAAACCAACCACTACTGTGCCATACTTCCTGCTCAAGTTTAATGTGTTTAACAAGAAAAAATGGAAGGAGGAATGTTTATTATTATAACGTTCATTGAAGAAGCACCCTGCTGTGGGTAGAATGGTAAATCTAAAGGTTTTAATGATGCATAATCACCTGATGAAGTCTTAAAAAGGTATTAAAATTATTTTTTTTGTGTTCTGTTATTTAATTTGATATCCTTTGTTTTTAGTTTTAGCATTATTTTATGTTTTGTAGTCTGTAATGTTTCATCCATGCAGCTTTTGCAATACGTGTACTGTCTGTGGTGGTCTTTTTGCTTGGTGTATGTTTATAGTAGACTTTATGTAAAGTAAAAATAAAGGTTGTTTGGAGGTTGGAACAATGTTGGAATGACTAAATTATTCGTCGGACAAAATTTTCGTCACCTCCAAAAGATTTCGTCACTTTTGTCCGACATTGTTTTGTCCGATAAGGTAGTTGAATCCATCAAAATTATTATTTAAAACCTTTTTGAGTGCTTTTTTGCTATTGCTCTATAAAAAATAGTTTTTGCAGGATTTTATTAAGCAACAATTTTTTAAGAACATCAAACCTTTGATTTGGCGGTAAATTTTACCATCAACTATGAAGAACTCACAATTTTAAGCATGGAAATTTTCCTAATAAAAGTTAAGATCAAGGGAAGCATTTAAGGCATTTATTTAAGGGTGGGGAGGGGTAGGAAGTTTGAGAAAATGTGGATCAAAGTCATTAAGAACATTCGAGCCTTGGTCGAAATTTACTGATTCTTATAAAAAGTGTGTAATGTATTTATAAGTTGGTTGATTGTGAAATTGATATTTATTGAGGATTTTGAATTGAAAATAACCTTTTATCGGTAAATCTTTCAACTTACTATGAGACCTGGGTCGGAATGTTTCTGTCATTCTTTTTAAGTTTGTTGGCTTTAGAGAAAATGCCGTTTTGATGTATGTATTCCCAGTTCATTAGTTGAGACAAATAATTGCAAATCATCGTCAGCGACAAGTTTCTCGTCCATAGTCTAAGTGGGGTACAGACAAGTCCGACCGACTTAAAAGTTGAAGTGTTCATCCGCCAAAGCAATGCATTGTGGTCAATTCTTTTTCATTAATTTCGTATTTTAATATCAAAAACGATGTTTGAAGATTTATTTAGCCACACGAAATGTACCTGAGTGAAGAATCTTTTATATGCTTCCATCCAGTTTTAGTTTGGTTGGTTGACTGGTCAATTCGTGCAAACCATTACATCATCTTTTATACGGAAACATTCTAAGTCCGGGTGTTTGCCACCTAGTTTTGAATTTTTGAATTTTGTGTCAAGTATCTGGCTTATTCAGATGTAGAAAAGATTACGTAATGGATATTATAATGAATTTATCATCATCACCACGGTCTGACTGTATGTTCGAGATTGACTTTTGATTTACCCGCACTATTTAGAGATTTTGGTTGGTTGGTCAAAGCTTTCGATCACTCCTGAACCGGGGGTTCGGGGCACTCAAGGTAAATGACCTACCGGACGTGCGGCCCTTAAGCGTAGTTTTTTCGAGGTTTTGACAAAAGCCCAGGTGGTCCCAGGTGCACTGTAAGGGTAGGAAATTTGAGAAAACCTAGAAAATCTCTGCCAAAACTGGGGGAAAATGGTCGAAAATGCACTGTAAGGGTCGTTTTTTTTATCAGCAAACTTTGCACTACAATGTAAGATCTTATTTTTGTCCGAACATACGTTAGTTTTGAGATTAAGTGCTTTTTACCCTTTGTACCTTTTTTAAACTAGCTGATTTTGTTTGGTAAGAAATGCTTCATTTTTTGGGAAACTTGAAACTAGATTATGCGTATGAATAGCCAACAAGACTTTTTTCAGTTTTTCAGTTTTTAGCCTTTTGGAATTGAGGAAAAAATATTAATGAAATGATTGATTGAATCGCTAATAAATTCATGGTTGTCACTTTCTCTTACAGTCAGAACATCTTTTTATTACTTTTTTTTTAAATCTCAGTTTAATAATTATTAATCAAAAATTCTAGTAAAAGCATTCCTAGCCACATACCATTTGCACTAGTTGCTTTACTTTTAAGGTTTTTTATAAGCATATAACTTATAAGATCCGAATCTGAGGGTCGATAAAAGTAACTGTTAGATGTTTTTAGTTTTTTTTTATTCCTTCTGAAGAATCAATGTTTATTCTAAAGAACTTTTAAAAAAATCAATTCTTGGTAGGTTATCACATTGTACTGGTGTTGTGCTTTCAAAAATGTCTTTATATCCATTCACGGTTGGTTGTTTAACAAAAACTCGCCGTATGTCATGTTTTAATTGCTGGGGTCTTGCATTTAATTGTACGATAATTCAATCCATTTGTATTTTAGTTGGCTTTCTTACTAATGTTTGTATGTCAAGGCAGTATTAAAGGATTTGTCATACTCATTTAGTATCTCATTTTTCTGTATGTCATTGATTTCCTATTTCTATTATGGATCTGGATATTAAGAATCGCATTTTTGTTGTTGTTAGGTTTCATATATAATGAATAAATTAATAATATAATGTTTAATATTCTTGATAAATATATTGGTAGGGAACCTTGGCACATCAAACGGTCGTGTTACTTTTTTCATCAGGTATTAGGCTTTTCCACAAAAAGTTCGTATCCCCCCCCCTCCCGATATTTTCGATATCCTAGGATATCCAGAGGGTAAGAATCTGAAGACCAAGGACATCCAGGGGGTTTGAAATTTTCAGTATCCTAGGATATCCAGGGGGTGGAGGTTTAAAATTGTCAATATCCTAGGATATCCAGAGGGTAAGAATTTGAGGACCAAGGACATCCAGGGGGGTTCGAAATTTTCAGTATCCTGGGATATCCAGGGGGTAAGAATTTGAGGACCAAGGATATCCAGGGGGGTTCGGAATTTTCGGCACGGATATCCAAGGGGATTGGTGTTAAGATAAATCCTCAACAGTGGGAATATGGATTTTTTCTGGAAAAGCCCATTTAAGAACGTCCATAATTAGAGAAGTGTCCGCCTTCAAAAGATATCTGGTAGTTAGAGAATTGACTGTATGTGGTGTTCTGTGTTATCATTAACAGCTAAATAATGCGTATTTAGAAAATGGAAATACTGTTCCTGAGGCTATAATGTTAATATTATTGGAAGTATATTTCAGAAAAGGATTGTTCAGTGATTTTTCTCCTGGTGATTTATATCCTAATGGTATTTCTTTTACTTTAAAGTTAGATAAGATATTTTTATTGGAAGTATATTTCAGAGTGTTCAATTTGGATAAAATAACTTTATAGACATTTTTGGCGACTGAAAATCTTTTCAATGGGATCTTAACGGTGAAGGTTTGGATTTCCTGTGTATTTCAGGATATGATAGTTCAATGATTTTCTCCTGGTTATTATCCTAATGGTATATCTTTTATTTTAAAGTTAGATAAGATGTCTCACACAGTATGTTTTTTATTTCAAAAGATTTCTGTTTAAATCAAGCCCTGCAGGTACAGAACGTAGTTTTAACGTACAAACGGTGTTGTTTCGACGTCAGAACGTTATATGGACGTTGAAAGAACGTTGTGTGTCTGCTAGGACGGTTCATCCACCTGCTTAAACCTCATTGCATCAAACGTATCTAAATCCTACTCTCTGGTCTCTAAATAGACGCCCCGCCCCCCGTCCCCTCCGCCAAATAATTTTAAACCAATTTTCGATAAACTTACTGTAATTGTTGTAATTACATTGTGTGAACGTTGCTGATATTGTTTCTTGATACAGTTTATACTCTAAGGACTTCACATGAAAGTATCATCAATCTTTTTTCAACCTCCAGGAAGTTAAAATTTTCGACATTTTTCCAACCCCTTCTATTAGAGACCATAGAGGGATAGAGTAGATCGCCGGTTGGTTGACAGCATGGTCGTTAATGATAAACGCTTGAGGAAGTTTTCGAGTAACGTCTTACTTATCTTTTAGTTGAATATAATTCCAACTATTAACGTTTTCATTCTCCTTTTACTTGTGTTAATCGTTTACCATTAGTGAAGTAATTACCATATGATTGTTATCTCTGACCGTATTCTGTTCTATTCAGGGGCTTTTAACATTTTTAATTTAATTTATAGGTCATTACGTGTTTAATCATTTTGACCGAGTTGACCTTCTCAAACTCGTCAGGACAAGTGGACTGGGACGGAAAGTTTTTGAAAAGAGTAATTCAATTTACAATTTCTGAGGAAAGAATTCAAAAACTTTTGTTACTTTTTGTTCGTTTATTTGCGCAACTATTATTTGGATTTTCATGGATTTTGTCCTTTTTTTGTGAAGAAAGAAAGAAAGATTTAAGCTTGTCAGCTAGTTAGTATTGAATTGTAGAAACAATGGTACTTTCCCAACAGACACGGAACATTGTCCTAACGTCAGAACGTTAATTGGACGTCGAAACAACGTTGAAAAACATCATTTATCTGCGGGGCTAGCATTGATTGGTGTAAAAACCGTTATTTGATTCGCTTAAAATGTCTTTGAGTCAATTAGATGATATAAATCTATTAAAGTATGTTTAAGCTATGAGAGGTAAGAAAGTTGTTTTTGTCAACGAAAAATATTTTAGACTTAAATGCTTTTTGGCTAAATGCTAAAAGGGCAATTCGCAAAAGTTTATTATGTCGTAAATTTCAGGATTTTTCTGCCTTGCGAAAGTTTACACTACACCTAAAGTAGTGTTTCTTTTTTTGAGTTTGAAGTGTAGTATGTACACACATTGAGGTTTAATTTAAGATAACTCCCTTGGATACTTTTCCTTTTTATTTTTTTCTCAAGATAAGTTTAGGATAGGACCACCTACCAGGTCTCGACAAGGAATTATTTCCTCAAGAAGGAAGCAATAAGCGTACACCCAGCTTATTCGCCTTGTTATACAACCACATACGTAGCAGGAAACAGTAAATTAATAGATAGTGCTGTGAGAAATATCATGCACTCATACTGTATTAAATAATTGCTCATTTTTTTCGTTGAAAATTGTTGTAACCATATAGCCTAGAAATCGAAGCTACCATTACAGTCACTTGATAAAATATGATGGTTAAGTTGTGACTGAATAAGTAGCTTAGTTCACCCTACAGTTTACAGTTGGTAACGAAAATTTGAATGTAACCATACTGCTTTTGTTGAAAATTGTTGTAACCATACTGCTATTTTGGCTACTCTATATTATTCTATTTTTCAACTTTCCCGCCTTGGCTTTGATGCATCATTTGATGAAAAGATCTGATCAAAAAATACATGCAAAATACCATGTTATTAAAGCTTGGTATTCACTTGTTGAAAAAAGTTGCGTTTAACACATCAGATATATTGAAGCATCCTTCTCTCTCTCTCTGTAATACACATTTTTTAATCCTCGATCCGCCCTTTAAGTGATAAGAGGGTGGAGAGGCGGAGATTTTGTTTTCGTTATTCGAAAAAAAACATTTTGTAAGATAATAATGTGATAAATGGAATCAAATTCTAATACTGTTGGCCGCGCGATTACCGACTGGCGCTGTATTAAAAGAATTGTGAGCTTTATCTGTTTTTAGATGTTCGTTCGTTCTAGACGGCTTATGTTGCTTACGCGTGAGTAAAGGTTGGTAAAGATTTTTAGTTTAACAGCAAGAACAATCGGTGCAGATATATACCATAAACTCTACAATAGACCGCTCTTACTTCAATTTGATGCAGGGCCGGCGTAATGTTTTTGGAAATGGAGAGCCTTTTAGATTATAGTAAAAAACAGATCTGCCGGGCCTGCTGTGATCTCAATTTGATTAAAGGGTAAACCATATATAGACAGAATATTTTTTTGAGTCAAATCTTTACTCGATGACGGTCAATGTACATATTTTTCTTACCATTCTAAAAGAAATTGTTTCTGTGTAATTTTTTGGTTTGTTTATGATCTGTGATATGTAATACTTTCTGGAATTTTAATCTACCGTAAAAAAAGAAGTTCAGCCTGTCAGCCTTTTATAACAAGCGGGATGTCAGATTATATGACATATCAAAATACTTCTTTGATTGACATACTACCTTACTATGCTAGTCATGAATTTCAAAGAGGCTCTGTTTTGCCTTTTTGGTTTCATATAATTATAGTCTTTGGTTTTCAATGATGGGCAAAAACTTTTGAGAAGTTTAAGAAATTTATGCTTAAAAGGTGAGCAACGAAGGACTGGCTACAAGTAATTTCTTAGCAAGAAGGTGAGTGGGTAAGCCCGGTGATTGGCGTAAGAAGGGCGTAGCTAGGGCGTGGAAATTGAGAATCAAGCGCCAAATTTTTAACCTTTTGTTATTACCCCTAAAATTATTTTGAAATATTAAACGCCTCCTCTGCGCTCCAGTAGGTACCAAAAGTGACAAGGTCAAATGGTAAAATCTTTCCAGGGGGTCATAATTATTTTTGTTCTTTCCTCGTATTCTAATTGGTTCTTTGTTTTTTCACTAAAGGTCATAGAGAACATTTGTTTTTCCTTTGGGATGGCCATTCTCTCCAATGGGGTGAAAAGTGGGGTCTTTATTGAGCTATTTCTTTCCACTGGGATGTGGCCAGTGGGGCGCCAGTGGGGCGGCTCCACAGAGACAGTGCTGTTCTTACGAAGAGTATTCTCATGACTTTGCTATTCTCACGAATCCATCCTAATAAGACCCCTTTGAAGTTTATCTCTATAAAGGCCATGGGGCAGAGACATACTTACGACTAATTTACGAGTCAATTTTCTCAGGTCCCGTGCATTTAACCAGGTTCCACGAGGTTTTGGAGCTGCCAAATTGAGCCCATTGAAGTTTTCCGTAGTAAAGTCTCTTAAAAGTTTGGAGAACGAAGCATCGAGACAAAAATTTGTCTCTTTTATTCAAGCAGTTTTAAGAGACTTTTGTACTAAAGAAAAACATGGTCTCAATTTGGCAGATGAATTATATGCCACTATTGCATTGAATTTTTTGAATGTGATGTTATTGTAGTTTCAGTCTTACATAACTTCCACGAGAGTCGGCTCATCGCATTAAAAAAATGTTATTTTTGTTTTGCACTCTCCTTTTTATAAGAATATCAACATTTTGTTCTTATACTGATCTGTAGTTGTTTTAAATGATCTGCTGTAGAGAATGTGGACCAGCCAATTTGAGACGACTCAAGTTTTCCAAGACGGAAACCTATATTAGCAGCTATTATTTCAAGGTACAGGGACGTCTTGTTATGACCTGGCGAACGGCGAATTTCGCCGACTCCAAATTTGGGAAAATAACATTTCACCGACCGAAAATTTCATTCGTAGGTCAAGAAATAGACATACGGTGTACTGACATACGGCATACTGACTTTTCTTGGAAACGAATCCAGCGAACATGATCGATTTACCATGAAAATATTTTTTTTGCTGAAAACACGAAGTTTCGCGTTTGTTAAATACGGAGGGGTACATTGCGGCCAGGCGAATGGTGAATTTCTACACGATCTAAGAACCGAAAGAAAACCCTTTCATTCATGTTTCTATTTATTAAAAACTATATGATTCAAAGCCGTCACGACAAAAATGATTTTTATATGAAATTTCTTATAAAAAGTTTATGACTTATTTTCATCATTTTTTGCCCTGTACTTAATCCATTTAAACATGTTAATGGGCTTTGCACCTTTACATAATACAATTTGTTTGAAAGTTGTTTTTTTAACTCTAAAAAAACCTTCTTGATGTCGGTCAATCTCTTCCAATTTCTAAGGAAAACCTTTGGGGTGACTTTCGGTAATTTCGGGACTGTCTTTCTAGAGATTTTTCATGATCTTGGGTTTTGCAGCTTTATAAAATGGTTTGGTTTGTTTTGAATTTTTTGAGTATGGTTTCTTTCATTTTTTTTTTGACAATATATATTCAGCTAGTTTAGTACAAAAGCTCAATGGGGTGAAAGTCAAAACCTTTAAAACCGACTGGGCCTGGGTAGCCAGGGTCAAGTGGGGAAATTTTCCACTGGTGTGGCCATTTTCTCCACTGGGGCAAAAGATTAGATCTTTTTGAGCGCTTCTTTCACTGGGGTTAGTTACAGAGGCGGAGGGTGTTCCAAATCCTATAATCTATAACTTTAAGTGATTCTTGGTGTGCAGTTGTTTTTAGAGTGTTGCTTTAGTGTGTTGGCTAAACATACATCACGGAATGTATCATAATGATAATGCCTTCATAAGTCCCTTTTGTTTAAGTAACTGGCGGTGATTCTTGTTTACCTGTTTGTTTCCTGACGGTTTTTAATTTTGGAGCAGCAGCTGATAGAGATGAGTCTTGATTTCTTTTAAATTGTTATTTTTGTTGCATACGACATATATGAAGTTTTTACAAGATGCTAACATCGTTGTTGGTTTAAAAACAATAGAGATGACACCTTCCTTTACCCAGCAGACACGGAACGTTGTTTTAACGGCCAAACAATGTTGTTTCAACATCAGAACGTTATTTGGACGTTGAAACAACGTTGTGTGGCAATAAACAATTGTCCCCAGGATTTTACGAACTACTCAATTATGATGAATCTTGTAAAAAAAACCTCATCTTTGATGGAGGTATAAGAGAAAGGCGCCGACAAAGTGTGATTAGACTATGCATATCGGAAAATGATAATCATTATTGTTTTTACCTCAGCCGCAATAAGAAGGTAACGACTTGCATCTTATTTTCCTGTCAAAAAAAAGTAATTGCATTTTGATAAAAAATTACAACGGTTTGCTAGATAGCTAGATACATTGCACATGCGCTATGGGACAAGTGGTTCGTTCTACTGAGTTTCTCTCTTATATTCTATCAAAATGTAGGCTAAAATGGGAGTTTAAATCTTTAAAATCTTCTTGTTTCCCATTATGGACCCTCCGACTTTGGATTAAAAAGTGAGGAGTCCAAATGTTGTCATGAAGGCTTCTCCAACTTACAAAAATATTGTACACGTTTTGAGAATGACTATATTTTTAGTACGTAAATGCATTCCCAATTATCTTGGATAATTGCAATATATTGTGTTGTGTGGTATGGTTAACCGGAATTTAAAGAAAAATTAGTAAACAACCAATTCATGTCACGATATTTATTTTAAAAATATCCGCTAGGCTCTCATATAACCTGAAAACAGATCTTGTATCATGCTTCAATGCATCGGTGAAAGAAGACTTGATATTTTGCATCGTACCTCTAGAGCTTTATCATGCTGATAGAGAAATGCACATGTGGTTAGCAGGTTAGATTCACCAGGAAGCAATCTCTGGAGATGAAAAGACAATTGTCCTTTAAATGAATCAATAATGCTACATCTCGACTGTGGTTTCACATACACATTTTTTCATTGACGCATTTTTGCGGTGTTTCGCATAAATTTGAGGAAAATTAAAAAAAGAAAAATGCATTATTGTCTTTCTTACTGATTATTTTGTGTGCCAAGATTCAATTAGTAAAAATTATATACACAGTAAAGTTTAGTTACGATGTGCATGAGTACAGACACAAAGTGTTGTTTCAACATCAGAACGTTATCAGAGATCTCGACACCCCACCCTCTCAGACGGTGGTTAGGTCACTCCTCACTAACTTTGGGCTACTCTCACCCCCATCCAATAGTATCTGAACAGCAACATGAGTATGTACAGTAAAAAGGGAAGGAAATTTAAACTTGTGCATGGTATTTTATAACAGTGAAAAAGGTCTTTTATTGGGAGTGTGCAGAGGCAGATGCAGAAAGAGATTTTGACGGAGAGTGTTGGCTTCTTAATAGGGAATATGAGCAAAAGAAACACTCTCCGCCACAGAGTACCTTTTGTATCCACCACTGATGTGTTTTAACCAACTGTCCATTAAAGGTCTCTAGATTCAGGATTGTTTTTACAAAGAGAGTAATTAGTTTCCATATAAGGCAATATGGTCAGTGTACTTTGCCCCATTGGTTATAGCCTACCTCTGTATCCGAGTCTGATTTCTTATGATGGCTTTGATGATTGTAGTAATAAGTTTTTGATAGCGGATGTAACTGTGGTCAACTTATCACGTCAATACAATTATGGGTGAAAAAAAACATCAGGAGAATTTGAACTAGCTGGTTTGACAGTTTGACCGATAGCAATTATCATTAAGTTTTTTCGTGTGTAATTATGTTCAATGTCGTTACTTACTTTGCACATTGAGTATGCTTTTTGTAAGAACTAGAAATTGAATCCTAAGGTTAGGTTTCAAAACCTTACGTTTGAAGAAGACAACGTCGGTCAAAAGATTGTCGACTTTTTTTAGATCAGAAAACAAACACAATATAACTTCTCTTAACCCTACTCAATGCTTTTGAAAGTGGTTTGTTTGCATCTGGTAGCAATAGCTGACCTTATTTACATCAACTTTGAAGAACATTTAATTCATCTGCCAAATATGAAAACATGTCGTTCTTTAGTACAAAAGTCTCTAAAATTAGCTTGAATAAAACAGACAATAAATCTTTGTCTCGGTGCTTCGTTCTCTAAACTCGTTTAAGATACTTTTCTACGGAAAACTTTAATGGGCTCAATTCCGTCCGTCCATTTCTTCTTTGGAAGTTCTTATAAACTTGTCATTTCGATTATTTTCTTACAACCCGCGATTCATCAGAATCCTTTATAACCCGCATCATCATTAATCTTTCCTCCTATTATTGCTCTAATGAGTGTAAGTCTTCATGTACCGTGTACTCTCATTCCATTTTCACTCATTCCATTTTTCAAGCTCGCTCATTAAGCAACTGCTACAAAAAGTCTTCAGGTATGTTTTCATTTTCACTTTTCACTTTTTTTTTTTTTTTTCATCTTCATTCAAATCAAGTTTTTTAGGCTGAAATTTGCGTTTTTTTGGACAAAAGTGACGAAAATATTCGTGGGTGACGAAAATTATGTCCGACGAAAAATTAGTCCGACTATACAAAACCGTTTGACGTATATAAGAAGCGTATTTCGTTAGAGGATGAGAAGCAGCCCTAAAAATAGAGTGACTAAAATAATAGACCTTCTTTTCTACCTTTCTAAGGAATTTTAGGAACGAAGACTCTGTTCAAGTTGTTTTTGTTATTTTAAACCCAGTTGGCTCGTGCAGAAAATTAATACAAATAACAAACAACAAAAACATGGTTTTATATGCATGCTTTTTGATACCGCAACATTCTTTTTGTGGTACACGTTTCTTTTATAAGAACAAAGTATATAAGAACATATGGCTTCGAGGTCAAAGAATTAAGAACATGTTAAGAACATGAGGCTTTGGAGAATCAAGAGTATAGAAATAGAACATTTTATTTTATTTTTGACTATATACACATGAATTAAAAGACTTAATGAAGAACATTTTAAGGCTTGAAACCAAAAAAGCTAAGAACATTAAAAGGCTTCTTCGAATTTCAATGTTCTTATAATAAAAATGTGTATTGAGTCAAATAGGGATTATGTTTTTGTTGAAAGTTGATGTCAACTAGTTAAATCCAGTTTGCTGGGTTAAGAGACCATACATGCCGTGTCAGCAGTAAAAAACATGAACGTTGCGATTCATCAACTCATTGAACAGTTGAAATGAAAGTTGCTGTTTCTCGCATTCAAAACACAGATTTTTGTATTCCAATCTTTGTTGTTACTTTTGTGATTATAAAAAAAAGTCAATACTATATTGATAACTCTAAACAATCAACTGACGTCACGCGCGTTATTGTTTTTGTTTTTGATTGGTTGGAAAAACTGCAAACGTTCTGCAACGTCAGCACGTTTTTTTACTCGGCAGTCGGACTGTAGTCAGAATCGACAAATTGGCTTTAATCTCTTTGATATCTTTCTCAGCTTAGAGAGACTAGAAAAAGATACGTTTTTGGTCAAAAGGCCGGCCACCCTGTAATGGCGTCAAAAATAAATGTTTTTATTATCAATCCGACCATTCTTATTATAGGTATATTGGACCTGTTTATGGGAAAATTGGAATTACTTTAATCACTAGCAATGACTTAATCAATTTCATTTTAATCAAACATGCCTATTACAAAATATTGCATTTTGTTTTGCTTCAAGAAAATTAGGTCTCAACAACAGGAAAACACTAGTATGCCATTATGGATTTTTGTTTTATGCATTGATGACGTCATAACATTTTGCAATACCGCAAAAGATGGTTGGTCGATAATCACCTATGGAGACTTCCAAAAGAAATCATCATCTATTTATAATAATCCTCTAATTTGCTATGAAAAAAATTGTGCGATAATCATGTCCCTGTTTTTTTTTTGTTATTTCAATTTTCGTGTTCTTTTTCGGACATTAATAAAATACGTTTTTGTTTTAACGTCTTTAAACAATTTTTAACCTTAAAAAGACGTCGACACAACGTTGGAAAAACGATGTGTGTTCTGGGAGGATTGTTTTTACCTTTTGATTGTTTTAGTTCTTAGCTCTTCTGAATTTGAGCCTGGTATTGATTTTTTTTTATAGAGTTGTTTCTTATGAATAAAACAGTTGAATGCCGTGACCATCAAAGCCTACATAGGAGATTAATGTATGGCCTTTAAGGATAGGAAAGAGATGGCAAATTCAATTCAGTGTCTTTTTTTATAGTGAATCGTTTGATTTTGATTTTTGAAATTTTTCAAAGAGTTGTTTAGATTTTTGTAAGATTCAGTTACATAATAACCAGTGTTCTCAAAGAAGCCTTAAAAATGTTCTTAGCATATGTTCTTATAGGTTTTGATCTTATAAAAAAATATATTTGACCTTCAGATTCAATTGGGTTATACAGTTGAACCCATGAATTTCGTTCGGATTACATGAGTTTTCGAATTATAGGAGTGTGATTAAGTTTGATTAAGTCGGACGGGACCGAAGATTTTGTTCGAATT
>JAUJPO010083660.1:0-10339 GCA_032270745.1 Tiaropsis multicirrata | reverse complement strand
ACAATGCACGGATATTAGCTACAACTTCAGACTGCGATATCTACCCGATATCTGTGGTTTGTAGCAATGGAACTTAACATATACAATAACAAAACTCTTACACTTTTCGATTCGTGATTCAATAAACAATATGTCACAACTTGCAGCATGATAGAAGGGGAAGGTATAAAAGATTTTTTTAATAAACACGATAAAACTTCTATCTTTCATTATTCATTCTGACTTTCATGTTTTCACTAAAATATGGTGTGGTGTTTTGATTAGAAAAGTGCTGACTCAGCTTGCATGCTTTGCAGGCGTGTGCATGCTACGGTAAATATTGCTGATTCAGTTTTTCAGAGATACATATGATCGGCTATATCCTTTAACTTATGACTCGTGGAAGGCAGCAGGGTGGAAGAATTGCTTTCCACTTTTATGGGGTTTTGTTAACGACCCCATACGTACCCAAAGAGTTAATTAAAACGATATTTAAAGATCGTGGTATTTGCAAATTATTACAGTGAAATACTGAATGACAAGTAAACCTTTGTAAACCTTTACAGTCATTGAGGCAATTCAGATTATTTTCCTTTCATCCTATTTGTTTGCTGTTTTCAGCAGCTTATCTGTTTTTTTTACCAATTTTATAGTGCCTTATCTCAATAAGGTTTAATGTTGAAACCTAACAAACTACCCCTATCCTTTGTTTAACCTTTTCAGATTATAACTCTTCTTTCGAGGTGGAAAGCTGATATCAATAAGCTTTAATCTATCTTTTTAATCTATCTTTAGTTGTGATGCTGACCCTGCAGCTCTTGCCAAATATGTTATTGCTCTAGTTAAAAAGGAGAAGCCAGAAGCTGATCTCAAAGCTCTGTGTGAAGACCAGCTGGATGTATTCCTTGGAGAAGGTAAGAAAATCATGAAGTTGATTTTGTGTAAAATTTACTATCGATCTAAGATTCAAACATGTCAATTCTTCAACCAACATGTCTGATGATGTCAATCTGCCATCTGTCAAATGATATTTTTGAAAATACATTTTAACCATTTGATAGTTTGTCGAAAAAAAGCACCACATGCATGATTTGCATTTCAGGTGTTTCTACAATTCTAGATTAAGATATCATTCTGCAAAAATGGCAGGAAATTCAACTCACATAAGCAACTTGAAACATTGTGATAGCAAAAGAGGAATACAATAAAAATTTCGTTTGAATGCTGTATTCTTTTTTTAGAAACAAGATTATTTGTTGGTAATTTATTCAAAGCACTGGGAGATGGATCGTACCTACCACCTGTACCACCCATTCCTTCACCGATAGTTGAGGTAATTCATCCCAGAAAACATCTTGTTGATCCTTTTAATGAATTGTTTAGAAATCTAATAGATCTTCCTATTAAATTGAATTATTTAGATAATTTAAATTGTTACCTTAAGGGAATAAATTTTAGCGGGAATAAATTTTTGCTGCATTTAATTTCGCGGTTTTGGGTGTCAATCGCATAATTAAATTCCGCGAAACACGTATATTCTCACAATTAAAAAAATCACCCCTAAAATTGGTCTTTTTAGGGCAAAATAGGGCTTTTTGTGGACAAAAAATCCCCTCAACCGCAAAATTAAGTTCCGCGAAACTCTCAAATTTTGACCCTTGAACCGCAAAATTAAATGCCGCAAAAATTTATTCCCTTAAGGTAGCTACTCCCTTAATTTCAGAAATATTAAATAGTTATTTCTTATATGAGACTTTGTCTTTCAAAACCTTGCTCAACAGCTTACCACTGCACACTTTGACTTTGTTTTGTCAAATTTTGAATTTGTTGTCAAATGTGTATTTTACCTTTCAGGAACCAATCAAAGAAGCTGAACAAAAGGGCACCAAGCGTAAGTCTTTTGAAGAGACACCTAGAGATGATTTTGAAAAACTTGCCAAAACTGAAAAGAACACAGATGTTGGAAAAGTTGTCAGTGATAAAGAAAACATAGACAATGTAGATAACAGCAGTGATGCTAATAAAAATGATGATAAATTGACAGAAGGAACTATAGAAAATAGACTTCAAGTTGATAGGAGTGATGATGTACGTATGCGAAGTTTATCAAAAGATCGCTCAATGAAAAGTATGTCACCCAGAGCTCGTCATCGCCCTCGTCGCCCATCACGATCACCCAACAGAAATAGTCGGCATTCTCGACACACTACAAGTGGAAACAATAGAAGTTCTCGAAGCGACAAAACAAGAGACTCTCGTGGAACTAGGGAAAGCAGTAGAAGAACTAAATCCAGTCGTAGGGAACCAACTAGAGAGCGCTGTAGAGATTACGAAGGTTTGTTACTAGTCTTTAAATTTTTGTAATGAAATGAACAAATTCGCTCTAGCAAGGGATACTTTAAAGGAAGAAACTTCCACGAGTTCATGATATTTTAGCAAAATCACAAAAGTAAGTTCCTAAAGTAAATGCTGAACGTCTTAATTTGAGATGGTTAATTCCTGCAAAATATTTATTTTTCCCCAAAAATCTTTCAAAAAACTTTTGGAGGTATTTGTACAACAAGAACAAAGCAAGCTTTGATGAATGGTTTTTACTTCAGTTACCATAAGTTACTAAAGATGGATAGGCATAAAAACTGTTGTAACCATGGAAAAAAGATTTTGAAATGCCTTTTTCGTGAAAGTTAATTCTCGAAAACTTATAGTCAAATGGCCCATTGGAGAAAATCCTATCCAAAAGTTTTGCAAAAATCCAATCTTAAAGTTTCGCAATTTTTTCGCCTCACAAAAGTTTCTTCCACAAAACTTTCTTCCTTTAAAGTACTTTAAAAAGTCCTGACTTTGAATTCAGTATTTTATTCAGTAAAAATGTTGTTTCTTTTCAGTTTTCAGGCAAACAGATCCTACTGTATAACACTATAAACTCTTTACCAGAGCAGCAAACAGAAAAACACACAAATTTTCGATTTTACAAGTTATCTGGCTACCAAACTATTCATAAGGGAATACCTAATATTAAGAAATATAAAAAATGAAAAAAAAGAATGTTAATAATATGAAAATTTATAATAGGGAATTAGTTTAAAGGAATTACATAGAAAAATAAAATGATGAACGCAAGACTAGAAAACATCAATTTTGTCAATAATTTAATGAAGAATACTTCAGTCTTCCTCAAATTTACATAGGAGCTGCAATTTAATATACTTCATCAATTTCCATTTATGCTTTATCATAATTATCTCCAAGTTCAGTAGTCTGATTTGCAGACCCATACTAAAACCGTTGTACGTATGAGTCTGCTAAATAAGCTCCCTTTTGGTTTCCGATTCGGTTTTAGTTCAGTCTGTAAAATACACGAAATTTGGCGAACGACTTGAGAGGCGAATGAGGAGGTAAACAACATATGGCTGTCGAAAATTCAAAAATTTTAAATTAATAATTATTATAGAAACTTTCTATATACCCTTGGAAAGATAATTTTATCAGCTTTCCAATGAGGGGTAGAGTCAATTATTTCATTGTGGGCAAAAAAAGTTATGCCCAAAAGAGTGAGAGGGGGTTTTCTAAGCAAAAAGCATTGACCCATTAAAAATGTTAATTTTAAAAGGTTTTAAATGGCTCATTCCGATTGTTCCATTTGTTAGAGCAGGAAGAGTAGATGTCCAATATGGGGTCATTTGTAAAATTTGGTCAACCACACCCTGAGAAAATGGCCATATTGGGCGAAAAATCGTCATTTTTAATGCTGACGTCAGCAGTTTAAAAAATAATAATTTAGCACTCAAAACCACTTTCAACAGACGCGTCTCGAAGAGTACTATCGAATAGAGGTATAGTTTGTTAAGGTACAATGGTTATATCTTAAGATATTAGCATTTCAAATTTTGCTGACTCAGCAAAAAGCCATCAAAATCGCTCAATTATGCTGAGTAAGCAAATTTTCGATGTCAATTTTCTCATTTTCTCCCCTTTAGCCCAGGGTTTTCCCACTGTTCTTTGACCTGTATCTTTTTTTATTTTTCAAGATTTAAATGAAATTTAAAAAACCTTTGCAAGAGTACTCTTTTAACTAATACCATACTATTTTTCTTTCCGAAATTCGATCAGTTAGCATTGGTTTTTTTAAATCTTCAGAGCATCATGATTTTCTTTAAAATCTCTAGATTTTCACTATTTTGATTTGAGAGCATAATTCTCATAATTTTCTAATCAACAATAGTCAAGAGAGGGTATCACTACAAAAATAACATACCTGTTACCATTTGATGGGCTTTGATGGGCTTTAGGGGTCTTCGTTGAAACTTGTAAAATTCGAAGATTTCCATCCAAACAAAAAATTGAAAACAAAACAAAACAAATTAAAGTCAAATTTCAGACTTCATTTCAAGTATGAAAGAAAAAACATCTTGTTAGTGCACACATAAGATACATCAAAACACATAATTTCAACTTTAACACTTCAAACTAAACAATAACTTCTAACATTCAAAGATTTGAAAACGACAAGCAACCATAAAAATGCCCTCCGCCTGTCGACATGTTGTTTTTTCCACACTGTTTACCATCTGTCATAAGGGGAAAATAATTTTCCATATATACTCCTCGCCAAGCAAAATTGCCCTTCGCCTCTATACGGCGAAGAGCGGCATATTCTGGGAGAGAAGAATTTGCGACTATTTAGCATCCTCTACAAGAGGCACGTTTCGTTAGAGGATGAGAGCAGCCTAGAGAAAAAGATAACTTTCACATCAATAAAAATATAAAGTTTTGAAAAATATTAAAATGAAAAAAAAATATAATTTTTATCGAAAAGATTATTGTCATGAGTTGGGGAGTTTTTAGTTGCGAAGAAAAGAAGCAAGGACGTTTAATGCTAGGTATTAATATGAATTCCTTTGTGAGTTCCAACAGGGTTAGTGTTTTTGTTTTCAAACACCTTTTCTGTAAAAGATTTTGGAATATTGTATCAGAGATTTATTGGAGTATCATCAAATAGTGGAGAAAGTAGCCATGGTTGACGGTGTTGGAGTTGACTGACCCTTTGCTCTGCTGTGTTTCCCTATTAACAAATTACCTAATCCTGACTAGGCAACCTGACATTAATATGTAGTATAGGCAAACAGCAACAGTCAACTCAAAATCCGTCAACCACTTTTCCTTTACTTTTGCCACTCCTTTTTAACCCGCCCTATTTAATAGTCCTATAATATAAAGAAAATATTGGTCTTTCCGGGTCTTTACCATAGATATCCCTATCAGAGTCACCCCTGCCTAATTCTGTTAGCCCTTTTTGTTTGGCAGTCAACTTGTTTTAATATGTTAGTGTTTCCGTATCTAAAAAAGCTAGGGCTTTGCTTTGATAAAATAGGTTTTACGGTGACGATGATGTGGCAGCAGCATGGTACTTATCTAATAATTGAACGTTGAACGTATACTGATGAGTATATTGACAAAAAAGAAAATTTAAAGACCTCCTGGAAATTTTCAATATCAGCACCCCTTGGATATCAAACTTTATAAATTATGATAATTATAATTGAGTAAAACGTTAATAATAACAACTTGGATAAATCTTTTTTTTTGTTAATTTCCAAAGAGCATAAAAAGCTGGAAAATACTGAGAACTTTTACTGATTTCTGGAAATCTTTATCAACGACCCTGTACAACACCATTTGAAACGAAAACGAAATTCAAAACAATTTAAAGAACGACAAATATCTATATATAGGTATACTAACCCTAACCATAACCCTAACTGTTTTTAATCCAAAGCTGAGTGAAAAATTTGGCTTTTTCAGTGAGTTTTATGAAAGGTGTGTTGTATAAGCAAATCTGACGTCTCACCCTTTCGTGTTTAATGGCGGACGGTTAAAATATCGGTTTTTCTGTACGACATCCATAATGAATAAAAAAAACAACCCTCTAGTAGCTTTTTATGTCGTTTTCTCTCTCAGACGTGGCAACAAACAAGACGTTTGAAGTGGACAACGCTAACAAAATTATATGGCTTGGTTTGGTCATCCCTATCATGGAGCCTGACTTTAAGATCAACCCACGACGTGGTATAACAACTTTGCAAAGTCTCCAATATGCTGTTCAATACGCCAACAACAATTTTCAAAGCAAGCTACTGGGCTGGAAAATTCGTTTGCGTCGCTTGTACCCATCTATTTCTACGGCGGATAACAGTATGCTGAGGTAAACACGCATTCTTTCCTTAATTTCCTCGGTTCTCTTTCTTAGGCTGGGGTCGTTTATGACGTAATCTTATTTGGTACGACAAAATTTATCAGCGGTCGTAGTTTGTATTAAATATATTCTTGTATTCTTGTAGTCAATAAATTCTTGTTCAATACCTCGTCTTCCTTATAATGTTCTAGTCGACTATATTTATACAATAATAACTGGTTTGGAGGTCAATATTTTCCGTATTGATCGACAAAACAGTTATTATTGTGTTTATTTACTGGTGAGTCTGTTTAAATGCTTTCGGTTATGCCCCGATTTTTTTTTTATTTCTTTTTGGCGTTTTGCCCCCGATTCATTTCAACGTCAACCCTATAGAAGAAATCATTGCAACGCTAATTCTTGAAATCGTGTTCAAACGGACGAAATATTTCAATGATATGATTTCTATCATCGAATATTTTTGTGAGTGTAGCCATTTCCTTGAAGTGGTCTTTACCGTATTATATTGCCCGCTTGAGAACCAATCAAAAGAGCGCATTTGGCTCGTATCGACCTAACCAGTTAATAATTATACAATAATAACTGGTTTGGAGGTCAATACGGGGAAAATATTGACCGCAGCCGAAGTACAGACCGAGCTTGCGAGGTCTTTACGTAGGATAAAGTCAATATTTTCCGTATTGACCGACAAAACAGTTCTATTATTGTGTTTATTTACTGGTGAGTCTCTATTAATGCTTTCGATTACAAGAAAGTGACATTCTTTCCTGATTTTCAACGAATTTCTTTTTAATGTTTTGCCCCCGCCCGATTCATTTTGACGTCAACCCTATAGAAGAAGCCATTGCAACGCTAATTCTTGAAACCGTGTTCAAACTGACGAAATATTTCAGTGAAACAATTTATATCATCGAAAATATTTGCGAGTGTAGCCATTTCCTTGAAGTGGTCTTTACCCTATTATATTGACCGCTTGAGAGCCAGTCAAAAGAGAGCATTTGGCTCGTATTGACCTAACCAGTTAATAAGTTAGACTACTGAAAATCGTCGCCAAAATTATATTAGCAACTCGACGTGTAAGCAAGATTTTATAAGTTACATGGTCTGCGAGGGGTAGAATACGGGATATATTGAATCATTAAAATACATAGAAAGAAAACCAAACAAAAACATTCGAATCGCTATCAAATTATTCGAAAGAGTTTTCGAACAATAGAACGTCTTCTTTTTTTTCGTACTGAGGAGGGATACCGCGGAATAAATTTGTCTTCCACGTGACATGTTTTAACTGATGCGGGATATATTAGTTTCTTCTCGCGAAATATGGTCAATGGACCATCCCCAAAAGTATATTCCCAAAGTTTCTTCCACTTTTTTAGAAATCTGCTAAAGCTTTGATCCTCTTTACTTCAGATACGGTATGAAATGTGCAGTCAGTAACGTAACTGCAATGTTTGGTCCTTTCTACCAAGACAATTACGAGTTGATGGCCGTCATTACTCACAGCAATCCTCTCACCTATATCTCTCAGAGTAGCTCTAAAGAGTATTTAGACCAAGACCGGCTTAAATTCGCTAAGGCTCGCGGTCAGCTCCACAAGTACATATTACAGACCATCCCGTCCCACACGTTCCGCAATCAAGCCATTGTGGATATCATTTTGAAATTTGGATGGAACTTTGTATCCGTTTTCCATTCGGGTTTATTTTCCGATGAAATCAAGTTTGATCTGGTCAATTTGTTAGAAAATTCAGGTTTGTTTATTTTCGGACTATCCTGACCATATTCTTATAAAAAACCATCTTAATTGAAAACTTTTTCTATGAAAAAACAGTTTCTTTGGGAAATCCGGCCGCAAAAAAAAGAAAAAGCAAACAAACAAACATCTCTGACAAAACAATATAGTTTTTGATCTAAAACACACCATCACATCCTAGAAAAAATGTAAAAAAATAATAAATATCTGGTCTTCCTGCATGAGCAGGGCCGGCGAATCGGTTTTGAAAGCGAGGGGGCTAAATGATATAGTGACTAAGGAGGCCCCACCATGGTTGGGTAAAAGGTATTTTTTCTGGTTTCGCCGGGCCCTGATGAGTAACGTAGAAGAACTTTTTAGGGTTGGCGCTTAAGATGGCTTTTTGGTTCATTTCTTATAAGTAAGAACAATGTCGTTAACGAAAAAAGAAAAAGCCAGTGAATTTTTTGCCATTTCTCAGCCTCATTTTTCTTATAAAAAAAAGCGTGGATTGAGAGTAATTCAAATTTTTTTTTTCTAGGAGTATGCGTTCCTTACATGGTGAAGAGAGATAAAGATGAAGCCAGTGAAACCAAACTAGAAAAAATCAAAAGAGAACTCTCGTCACTCCATAACGCCCATCCCACCCTCCGGGTATTGGTGCTCCTGACCGATGATATTTCGGACACTCGATCCATGTTGAAAGCTTTCAAGGAACTGGGTCTTCAAAACCATTTTGTTTTATTTTTTGCAGACCGGGGCGTTAATGACATCGAAGTAGTGAGGGGTGTGTATTGTTTTTTCATTCCCATTATAATCGACTTAAAATATTTCTAAATTTCAAACATATAATAATACATTAACTTAAAAAGCACATTGCTTAAAATTTCTATACACTCATCATAGTACAAGAGTAAAAACTGTAAAAATAAAGTTGACGCGTAAAAGCTGAAAAATAAAAAAATAAAAAAGGTTATAAAAAGCTATTATCGAGGTAATAGGGACTTTACGAAAGCAGGGTGACAACACGACGACGACGACGGTAAAATAAAACAAAAGGCTGTATTCTTGGTTGAAAAAAATTCTAGTACACAAGAAATCCCGTGAGAGTATCTTTTTTATTTTCTCGATAAGGAAAGTTTTTAAATTCTGAAACAACGTGATATGATATGATTAACTTTTTCGTCGTTGTAAAATTCTAAACCTTTTCACAATTAGGTAATTAAAGTTTTTATTGTCGTGGGACATTTTGTGCAATTTCTACCGGGAATACCTTTTTTTGTTTAATTTTGCTGTCCACAAAGCATTGCCGTCTTGATTTAGGACGTTAGACGCGTGTGTGGTGTCCTGTGCATAATTCGTCGAAATAAAACTTATATACAAGCGCATCTGACACCCCAGCATGTCGAATTACCTCTTGCATAACCTCGCTTTTATCTGAAAGAAATAAAGAGAGGAGACATTGAGCAATTTGTATTTTACTTCTTCAAACGGTTTTTCCTTGTGTTTTCTTATTTCTAAGGTTACGAAGAGATTGCCGTCGGTGCAATCACACTGGAGCCTGTCAATTTTCGACCTTTAAGTCGTCAAAACGAGTCTGAACGTGTTGAACGTGATTTCGAGCAATGGATGTTAGATGCTAAACCAGAAACCAATCGCAATCTTTTCTTTCACTGGTATTGGGAGCAAACATTCGAATGTCGTCTCCATAGCGACATCTTAGATCGCATGCTGACCAAAAACCAACGAACTACTTATCTAAGGAACTGCACCGGTAAAGAAAAATTGGAACTTGGAAACGGTGTTTACCCGGACAAGGGCATGTTCCGGGGTGTGATGGACACGGTCGAAGCCTTGGCATATACGTTGCTTCGTATGGACGGAATGTCCGTGCAGTCTTGTGAATGGGTCACTACTAATAGGGATCTGTTGTTCACGCTCAATATTAATGACTGTGGAGATTGTCCTTGGAAATCAACCTTTTGTTTCAATCTGTACTTCAGGACCGTCTTTCCGGAAGTCAACATGCTGAATTACCAGATGTTAGTACCTGATGTAAAATGGAAAAATTTCAAAAAGATTCCTGTTGATGTGCCAAACGCAAGGTGAGAACAAGGGAAACAATTTTATCATAACTAGAATGTGTTTTTTTTCCACATCAGTTCACCCCCTTCATATACGTGTTGAATTCTTATCCCTCGCCTGGGATATCCTAGGATATTGCACGAAGGTCGAGCCCACACCTAAATCGACCACCGTAGCGAAGTCACCGCTCACGTCGAATTTGTAGTGTGTTGGTTTATTGGACCTACCTGGAGGTCCTATAAATTAACCGTTGTTCGTTCGTTCGTCCGACTGTTATGAAGTTTTCTCGAGATTGGTTCATTAGTTATTTCTGATTTTTGGCACAAAGACGCAAAATGATAAAGCCC
>JAUJPO010083649.1:0-10340 GCA_032270745.1 Tiaropsis multicirrata | reverse complement strand
TAGGATTTGTAAGTGTTTGCATCGTAATGAATACACTTATTGTTTTCGTTTGGACAGTATTGTTTTATAAACCTATTATTTTTGCAAACTCCTTCATAAAAAGTTGACGCTAATTTTAATTTTGGTAATGTTATGAGGATGCTTTTTTGGATGGATTCTCTGACTGCCCCTGCAATTAATTCAAAGGTATTTCGCTTATATCGAACATTATTGTTTAATTAAAAGGGGTGTCAGAATTAGGGAGGGGTGACAGAGAAAGGGTCATCCATGGTACTTCTGTTGAACCAGACTTGACAGGGTAGTAGTTGCCCCAACTGGCTGTTACACAAACAAATGTCAAGCAGCACCGACAAACAGTTATGGTTGGTTTTTGGTAGCAATATTCAACAAACAAAATAATCATTCAACAAAAAAATATTCATTCAACAAAAAAATATTCATTCAATAATATATATTTCAACATTTTTATTCATCAGCAAATTAATTTTTTTATTCAAGAAGAAATAAATATACGTTCAAGAGAAAAAAATACATTCAAGAAGAAAAAGACATGTTCAAGAAAGGAAAAACGTGCAAGAGAAAAAAAAATATGTGCAAGCCATGAAGCAGCTGTTATCCGCTTAAGAACACTGCGCACTTTTTGTCTGGCCTGTGCTTTAATTATTTTCCATTTTATATTCTCTACGAAGGAGATCATAATAAGAGATTAGCTGTATAAACAACTACCCGATCAGAATTTCCACGGGTTCCTTCGGGGAGAAAAGAGCTATGCAGCATGGCTTGCAAATAAAATATTTTTTGTTGTTGAATATAAAAATTGCTGGTTGAATGTAAAAATTGGTGGTTGAATATAAAAATTTTAGTTACGGCTTGAAAAGATTTCTTTCTTGCACATATTTTTTTCTTTTCGAACATATATTTTTTTTCTTGAACATAAAAATACATGAATTGAATACAAATTTTACTTTTATTGATTGAATTTTGTGGCTGTTGAATATTACTACCAAAAACCAACCATAAACAGTCACATATCTGTGTGCAAGGATGGACTTGCATCCTATTCATCCTAGGAATAGGGAATAGTAAAATTTTATATATATATATTCTGCATTTCCAGTACTGCGATTTCTGGGCATGGCAGCAACAATAACTTTTTACCTGCTTGACATTTGCTGGAAGATTTGCCCATAAAAAATTGTTCTTGATATGCGATTCAACTTCTGGGTTCATCATCTTGGCAATTTCAGAGTGATCAGTGCGAGGTAAATCATGTGGTAGAATAAAAAATGACTAAATAATGTAGATACGTCAACAGGTCAAAATAATTCTTGCAAAAAATTCTCTTGAAAAATCCTACATCCAATCCTGAAAATGTCGAGGAAGTTGCGACAAATTCGCTGAGCAAGCAGGAAAATAACAGTTTGAAGGATTGAAGTTAACATTTTCTTTTGTATCTTTTAGTTGATAGCTTTAAAAGTTTTGATAGCGAAAGTGATATTTTGTATAACGCCCTGTTAATGACGGCTTGGAGGGCGCTTTCAAAAACCCTTTTTGACAGTGCATTTTGCCTTTTTCCAATCCAATTTCGTACTCAGAGGCCTGATTCTCCCTTTTTAGATTTCTTGAGATTTCTTGAAACTATGAGAAATTTCCTTAAGTGTCTGTGTGTGTGACAGGGTCCAAAAATCAGGCAAATTTTCCAAAAAAAATGTCAAAAATTTGTCCGCCTGGCATCTGTCGTCAAGGGTGTCAGCACCCCGAGTCCCCCTCCCCAGGAAAAACAGACAATAACCACAGATCATATGAACAGTCGGTAAACGTGATAGAGAGGATCATAAATCAATTGGTGTTGTAATGTCTTTATGTATTTACAAATGAAATTACCTCAAGAACTAAAAAAATAAGCATTCACAATGAAAATAAATTATAAATGTAAAATTTTTTTTTAACATAAACATGGGTTTGGATCCTATTATCCAGGATACTCTGATAAGCTTACTTCACCAGTATATCATATCATCATAATCAACCCCCTGAGAAAGGTCTGACTTAAACAAAGAAAAAGATTGAAAAGATTCATTTTAAATATTTCTGACAATACCTTGATAGCTAGACATCGTGTATCGTTGTAGAAAAAAGTAAAGATTCACAAACTCGTCCCCAGCCAAGCGATTTTGATAGCATTGTTGAAAATCAGACTCTGGGGACGAGATATTGAAAGATATTGCTGTGAAATACTGAAAAGTCTCTAAGATTATTATAGGTCTTAACCCAAAGGATTAAATGTTATGATCATGTACTTTTTTATATGATGAATGAATGTGTGTAGAAAAAAGACTAAAAAGAAAGTTTCAACATCAAAGATATTTACAAATTGTAAATAGTCAAAACAAAATAGTGTAGAATTATTTTAAAATATTCCAACATTGGCTTTGGGAGAAACGTCGGTGAAGATCCGAACAGAGAAAGTCAACTGTTTACGCGTTACAATAATGATACGAAAAGCCTGGTAAAGTATTTTAATTTCTGACCACGGTGAGCATGCAGGTAAAAAAGACAACAACAAAAAAACGGGGGAGTTTACTGTAAAACTAATGTATCGGTTTTACCAGCAACCAGCAAAAAAGAATATGTTGACCTTCTATGAGCAGAAGCTATTTCTTTTAAGCCTTCGCAAAAAGTTCTGTTGAAAGCTTTAAAAAAGATGAGAGTAAAATTCTTATAAATATATAACAATTCTAAATGATGCTTTTACTATACGTAAAATCCTAAAAATAATAAATTAAAATACCTTATCGGACAAAACAATGTTTGACTAATTTTTCATCGAACTAAATAAACTATTCGTTGGACATAATTTTTGTCACCCACAAATATTTTCGTCACTCTTGTCCACAAAAACGCAAATTTCAACCTAAAAAACTTTTTTTTTGACTTGTTTTTTCGTCGGACAAAATCTTTGTCACCTCTAAAAGATTTCGTCACTTTTGTCCGACAATTTTTTGTCCGACAAGGTAATAGGTTTTAAAAAAATTGTCCATAAATTAATGAAATCGTAAAAAGTGTAAAAATGGAATGAAATAATTTACTAAAAGACTGTATATGATATGCATGGTTTGCGGATAATCCGCCGCGTAATTGTTCTTTACGGAAACTAACTTGTCTTATAACTTTTTTATTGTTTTTCTCACATTCGAAGAATTTATTTATCTTCCTTGGATAACCTTTCAACACTTTGTAATGCTCTTCGTCGAATCGATAATATTCATCATCTAAAAAATTGTAATAAATATGATTTTTAACATATCTGGACCACTGATCTGTACCTTAATCCACTGAATCGGGCTGGATAATAGCAGTTTCGCCATGTTGTTTACGTTTTCTTCAGAGGAAACCCTGAAGAAGTCGGAGAGGGTTTTGCGCCAAAACCGGACGCGCCTTTTAATGGAAAGTCGCGTAAGGAGATACATGTCCAATGTATTATAGAGGTCAGTAACCCATATATATATAATGTAATTCAAAATGGTAACCTTTGATGCGAATAATGTAATAAAGAAAAATTTCACCGTGGTGTGGTGATCACAGGCTAGCAATATTCATTATTTATTAAAGTCACAATTAGCCTCGTTGATACGTACAATGTCGCAAACTCGCATAGAGTTTCTGTAACCATGCTTTTGACAAATCTGCCGCCGAGCTACCCAGCAGACATACAACGTTGTTGTTTCAACGTCCAAATAAAATGTTCTGACGTGGAAACAAACGTTGTTTGGACGTTAAAACAACGCTCTGTGTCGGGTATACTTATCGATTGGTATTTTAACTAGGTTTCGATCAAGAGCTTGCACCGTAATTCTTCGTGTTCGAATACCGACCACTGCCAGGCAGAGTGTTAGTAAAGTGTGGTGATATAGTCTAAAAAAAATTTATTAAGGCTGGCGCAAATGCATCAAAATGTTTTATCAAAATGCGATTGCTTTGAAAATTTTGATGTATTTGCTCTGGCTTTCAGTTTATGTAAACATACCTTTAAAGAAAAATATTTTTTTTTTCCATTCAAACACACCATCAATATGATCAGGAATGCCATGCCATAAACCTTGGATAGTTTTTGGGTAACCTTTATCCACCTCTCTCTTCCATGGGTTGTAACGCCAATAATGTGTTCCTTTAAAATTAAAATTAAATGTATATTTATAAGTAAAGTTTAACTTATGGAATTTGAACTCCTATAATCAAACTCATACAATTCGAACAAAACCTTCGGTCCCGCCCGACTTAATCAAACTTCTATAATTCGAAATCTCATGTAATTCGATCAAATGTTCTAGTGGTCCCCTGGTGATTCGATTTACACGAGTTTAAATGTATTTCCAAGTCATTTTGTGTTCATTTATCCCTAGTTTAAGGCTCTTCTGGCCCATATCTATTTTCCAGACACAATAAATTCATTCTGAAACTGTGTATACCTTACGTTTATCATTCGATATTTCCTCTCTACGGAAATGAATGTTTGCATTTTCCGTAGATATCAGGTTTGTCCATACAGCGATAAACTGGGCATACTTAAAGTATCTGGCAAAATTGTAAATTTGAATAAACAGTCCCCCAATCCTTACCTTTAAAAATGTATACTTTTCTTGCTTTTTTCCAGTAGAAAGCTGCATCTATGTTATGAAGATCATCAGGAAAGCCTCTTCGAGACAATAAAAAATCACTTCTGACCGTATTGCGACCTTTGTATTCAAACGAACTAAAATATAAAAACTTAGCTCAAGAAACTCTGAACCAACCAAAATGAGGGGGGGGGGGTACTTTGGTAAAAATGTATGGTGTTTGGATCTTGATTTTTGAAGGGTTTGGTAAACGTGTTTCTTTAAAGGTCGTTTTTCGGAAAAAAGGGTCTCTAAGGGTCTCTAAACCCTAATATCGTTTTTGGAAAACTTACCTCTTTCCTTGAAGAAAAACTGTATTTCCGTTTGGTAGAGTATAAGAAGCATCAACATCACACAATTTGTTATCTCGAAAATATTCCGATATTGAAAGTGGTCCTTTTCTTCTTTTCAATAAATGACTATCATGGATGTAGATTTGATCTCCATTGACGATGACTGTTTCACCCGTCCGTGTGTTGGTGGTGATGGAGTGCACTTGGTTAATACACTGAGGAGCTGGCCGATTGAAGTTCGGGCGGTCTTGCGTAACAACTTTGGGTCGATTGTAATTTTTCGGTACTCCTGTAAGAAGAAAAAGCACAGAAGGTACATTATGATATCTTTTATACGGAAACATCCCCAAAAATATGGGTGTTTGCCAGCAGTTTTAATATTTTTAACAATAGTACTAGTGCCGGCAAACATCAGGCTTTTTGGAATGTTTTCATATAGAGTACGATACCCAGTTGGCGTAAGTCCCATTTTTGGCCAAAAGATTCGTCACCTTTACCCGACGAAGTTTTATATATTTTTCGAGGACGACCTGTTTTTAATTATTTTTTTACCATACCAGATGGTCAAATTGAGGTCAAAAAGAGTTTCTTTAGATTTTGGCCGATTGAAGTTCGGGCATTGTGTAACCACTTTGGGTCGAAGAAAAACCGCTAAAGAAGGTCTTAAATTCATGATTTCCATTCCCAAGTAGGCACGGAACATTTTTTTAACGTCTCAACAGCCTTGTTTTAATGTCAAAACGTTATTTGGATGTTGAAACAATGTGGGGATAACGTTCTGTGCCTGATGGGATCTCTTATAGTAAAAACATCCTTCAAATCTGGGTGTTTGTCACTTGAAATTTCTAACAAATAAAATATCAGCCTTTTTGGGATGCTTCTGTGGAAAGATTATGGTATTAATTCTCGGTATTAATAATTTTTTTTGCTTCATTGCTGAACAAAAGGTCCGTGGTAGACTTTTATAAATGTGCTCCTTCCGTCAAGCTTGACGTAAATAAAGTCAGTTATTGCTACCAAACAACAGACCACTTTCAAAAGCATTGAGTGGGGTTAAGAGGACAGTTATATTGTGTTCTTGCTGATTTTCTGCTATTGAAAAAAAAGTCTACTACCTTTTGTCCGACGTTGCCCATCTTTCTTATAAAAGAACAACCTCGATTACAGGGCGAACCGTCGGAGGCCGCGCGAGAAAATTGAGAAACAAAGGAGGTCAACCCTCTCGTCTCTAATATCAGAAAGCTTATTGCCCTGGGTACGAGGTTGATAAAAGAAAAGAATACTTACCATACATAGACTGTATTCCCTTAATATCATCTTCACTCAATTCAACATCTTTGCCTTTATATCCATGATAAAAAGGGAACATAACAGTGCCTTTTATTGTTGAATGATCGAGTCCAATGGAGTGCCCGAACTCGTGGAGAGCCACCCAATAGAAATCCTTTCCGTGACGATTACGTAATGTAAAGGTTTCGTCATCGTCAAAATGCGTATCACCAGCTAATGCTGGAGTTGAGAGAAGACAAAGAAGTGATTTTTTTAAGCCATTTTATGTTTAAGGTCTACTGAATTAGTGATTTGCAGACCATTTTATTGCTTGCAAAGTAAAAAACTTTATTTCGTTAAGAGTATGAGGAGAAACCTAGGTCCGAATTTACTTCAATTCTCGAAGATTGGTTATTATGGGGATCCAAACCTTTATCTTGGCGTAATTAGAGACGCAAGAGGTGAACTAGCTACGGTGGTCAATTTGGGTGGGAATCGAACCCACAACCTTCAGATTTTGAAAACAGCGCCCTACCACTTCGGTCACCGCTCCACTGATTACCTTTTTTTTTTACTGCGTGTGAATCTCTTTCAAGAACAGTGTAGGCAAATAATTTCTTTCCCTCCAAGCAAATGGTTGAATTTTGCCGCTAGTTTAAAATGTCTTGGGAATCCAAACACAATATCTTCTATTGTATCATGATAGTTTGACAATTATTATTATTATATAAATATTCACAAAAGAGTGCTTTGCAATAAAAGATTAGACTAGCAACCGTCTGGTTTTCCTGAGACACAAAACGCAGAAATTGGTTCAAGTAGAAAAAACACGAAGGCTAGGATATGGGTAATATTTTCTCTCCTTCCCCGTAAAGACAAACGCGTTTGTTACTCAAGCAGGAAAAATATGGAAGTA
Source organism: Tiaropsis multicirrata (assembly GCA_032270745.1). NCBI lineage: Eukaryota > Metazoa > Cnidaria > Hydrozoa > Leptothecata > Tiaropsidae > Tiaropsis > Tiaropsis multicirrata. The sequence goes on along the minus strand of JAUJPO010083649.1, from coordinate 3,207 downwards.
AAAAGTGAGTAAAAAAAAAGTAGAATTCTTACGATTGCGACCAGGGAAGAATGCATGTGCCAGCGTACCACCAGGCCCGTCGAATGCGTATGCGTCGTTATGTTCTTTACGTACAAAGCGTATCATTATATCCGCCGTACCTCTACTCTTTTGACGGAACTTTAAGTTTGATGCTTGTTCCCATTTTGTCAGTGCCTTACGTACCGTGTTCCGAATGTCACTCCGTGATAAATCGTTGGTCCAATTTTCGATACGGTACGTTAAAAGCTGAACAAAAATGTGGAATAAGTTAGTCATGGTTTAATCCCCATCACAATAATTGCAATACTGATAGCTTCAGACACCCCTGATAAGGTGCAAATCCTAGCAAAGCAGAAAGGGTTATTATCCAAAGTTAAAAAGTACCATTGATATGAATTTTTGAATCCACAAAAGAGAAACTTATTATTTGATATCGGGAGACAGCCGCTACGGCAAATCTCTCAGAACCAAATTACTTTGTAATTCTCAAGACAGAGCCATAGATTATTTTCAATAACTTAAAACATTCAAATGGTACCTTTTTATGCCAAAACAGTCCTCTGTTAGTGTATCGTTTATTTCTTGACGAAGGCTCATCATCTGACGTATTAATGTCTTTCACGCCACAACGTGGCGTACTGAACTGACGGATCGTTGCATCATCAACTTCACCTGTAATAATATTGAAGGAATAGCATGAAAATCACAGTCATGTACTTTTTACACCCCTGTCTCGGTGCCCCCAGTCAGTGGGTACTAAATGCTCAATGGGGTGAATGTCAAACCCACTGAGTTGGGAAAAATGGTAATGTTTTCTAGTGGGGTAATTGTTCTTTTATCATTGTTTCAGTGGGGTGGCTCTTTGTAAATCTTTGTTTTTCCACTGGGCTGAAAGAGAATATTTCCTACTGGGTTGACCATCTTTTTCACTGGGGCGAAAAAACTTCCCTTCGCCTCATAAAAACTTTCGATTGTAAAAGTACGCAGAGTCTGACAAGCAGTGACGAAGATGATGTTGTCAGATGATGCTTAGGTTATTCAAGTATTGTTTTTATTGTAATGGTCGAACTTTATTAGCATAAATGCTACTTTGTACACACTCGACTTTAAATAAATATATACATACATACATACATTGGATACAGTAAAAAATATTAAAACAGTTACCTGTCTCTGGTATTCCAGAATATCTTTGAAATCTTTTTACTGCTTCTTCTAAAGTAGCTTTCGTTCCCAAACTCCCAATTTTCGAATTTGTATTGAAATAACCGAATCTGCTTAAGTAATTCTAAAAAGAAAAGAAAGCTTCACCCGGTTAAACTCTTAAAGCCAATTTTCCGGTTTGAAAAAAAGTGCTGATGTTGCAAACTATTTTTCAGTTTTTCAAACTTATCAACAAGAAAAACACACGTTACGTCAGTTGATTGTTTAGAGTTATAATATCATATAATCACAAAAGCGAAGACCCGAAAGTTTGTTATAAAATGCCTCCGAAAGATTGCAATATGTATGGCTTCACAAACAACAAAAATATTTGAATAAAAAAGTCTGTTTTCTTAATCAAGAAACAGGAACATTTTTTTGCACGGTACGGTGTAAAAAATTATCTACACCGCAATTGAACAATTTGATTGGTTGAATGACAGATGTTTGAAAACGATGCGTGAAATAAAACCAAATCGGTCCGTTTTGAAGGTTTTCAACTTCTCGGTTTATTGTTTTAATACAGTTTTTGTGTTATGATCACGTGAACATACGATCCGTTCAAATGATTCATACATGTGGCAAATGTGATTTCAAAACAAAAGAAAGTGAACCGTGACTGGATTGTCACTTTCAAAGAGGATTAAATTGACCCTGGCCGATATTGAAATGTGACTGGCCAAAATTAAAAATGTGACGTTATAAAAGTGGTGCGACTTCGAGAAAAGTAGGAAGGTTGAAGTAGAAAAGTGTTTTTAAAGAATTTTACCACAAAAAAAATCGCGCTATGTGAGTGAAGAGGCTGGCCTTGTTGTACTAAAAGGTTAATGGATGACAGAATTTAAATAAATAAATAATTTGAGAAAAAAACATTTTAGAAACTTTTTGCGAATTTTTTTCGATTTTGACTTTTATCACTTTTCGTTGTTTCACTTTTCAATTGTTTCGACACGCACAAAACAATGGATTATTTCACATAATCTAATACCGTTAAATCGATCTGACAAAAAAGCTTCCAAAATTAAAAAAGTTTTATATCTTACCAAATGTGTGGATGAAATTTGTAGCGGTCGTGTAGCAACACTACCAACAACATTAACAATCATTAATTCAACAATAATAAGCAACATCTTGAAATGATTCTTGTATTTTTTGATCACAACTTTTGGAAATACTTTCGGCGTTCTGAAGAAATAAAAAAACAGCACAGTCTTTAAACTAGTCTCGACCCATATATTAATTTTTCCCCACTTCATAAAGCTCGTACATGAGAAAAATTAGTATGTTAACATAGCACAGTTTGAATTCCCCACCAAAAATGAAAATTGGGAAATTAAACCAATCAAATCGCACGAATTTTAACTAGCGCACAAAAACAATAGGCGATTTCAGCAAATCAGAGCATTTTCTTCAAGATCTTGACGAAAAATCACGCCTTATTCTTTGCCACGGCATGACGTCACAATTGGGGGAAAACAGAACACTTACTAAAGATTTATTATGTGTTGTCAGTAAACAAAATCTTTGAGTGAGTTAAACCATAGTGTTTGTTTTCCCCTCGAAATGATTAAATCTTTTTGGTTGAAAAGTATGTCACATGACAAGCAGACGGGCTTCCATCTAGATCATCTATATGAGTTGCATTAAATACAGTACTTATATATATCTGAAAAACAAGTGGCTGTAGTAGTCTGTTTCAATAGTGTTCCTCTATGATCATCTATATAAGCAACTCTTTTTATCTTGATTTGCATCAGACACGTTTTTTATAAGAACAAAGTATATAAGAACATAAGGCTTCGAGGTAAAAAAATTAAGGTCATGTTAAGAACATTTGGAGGCTTTGGAGAATCAAGAGTATAGAAATAAGAATATTTTTTCATTTTTGATTATGTACATATGAATTAAAGACTTAATTAAGAACATTTTAAGGCTTGAAACCAAAAAAGCTAAGAACATTAGAAGGCTTCTTCGAATTTTAAT
>JAUJPO010083638.1:0-10341 GCA_032270745.1 Tiaropsis multicirrata | reverse complement strand
AATTACTCAATTTTGGGTCAAAAAACAATTAGGTAACAACCGGTCGACAAAACTTCAATATAGTGGCCACCTTTTTCGGTTATTCTTTTCAGCTTTTTCCACCGGCTAATGGTCGCGAAAACTTATGGTAATTTTTGCAGTTATTTGGACATGCCATAAGTTGCCCGAGTGATCATAATTTCCGGCCTTAAGTACGGCGCCACAATATTGCGTTGAGATATATTTTGTAAAAGGAGCAGTGTTTTTGGTTGTGTGATTAATTCTTCCGAGGATGATTTTTCCTTATAAGACAAAATTATTGGTTGGACAAAAATATTAGCTGGACAAAATTTTAGTCACTTTCAAAAAAAAAATTCCCTTTTTTCCTCTTTTGCAGTTTTGGGTTTTCTTCTTTTTGGTTTTTTCGCTCTGGATCGCCAGAGACCTTGGCTTATAGTTTGTAGCACAAGGCTTTTTAAGTAAATTTATTCCCGGACATGAGCCAATTTATATTAACCCCCGGACACATACCCTGCACCCCCTCTGAAACAGCTTATTATGCAGTCTTCCGCCTTTTCTTTTTGAAATAAAATGTAAATATAGTGATGAATTGGAATATTGAAAAGTATAATCATTTTTCTCCTTCAGTGTTCAGAGAGCGCCAGTATGGAATGAGTCAATATATTTTCCATGCATAACTTTCTATGAAATTTTTATCCGACCTAACTTTTGACCCTCCTTAAGCCTCGCATAAAGCCCAACCTTGTATTCCTTTTCTTGTCTTGGGTAGTTTGGATTGTGAAAGATTTCAAAGTATAATGGTCAACTGTTTTTATTTTGAACTTAGGAATTGATTTCAAAGTAAATCTCACTTCTGATATCAGATGATGAGCTTTAAAAATAAAAGTGTGTACAAGTTATTGAATGCAAAAAAACTAAAGCCTTTCCAAACTCATAGATTTCCAATCATTTATATCTTCATTTTCTCTCCCTATACAGACACTTGTTTTTGGGGGCTCTTCAGGTTAGGGCTGATTTATCGTCAACTATTTTTTGTCTCTTTTCTTTTATCGATGTCTGATAAAAAAACACATCCACGAGCTCCCCAATAGAAGGATAGTGTCTGTAGGCTGATCTTCTTCGCTATGTACATGACACCCCTGTATCATCGACCCGGTTGATGGTGGGGATAAGTAAAGAGACATAAAATACAATAGGGATATCAAAATCGGGATCTTTTCCACTGGGGATTACGAAATTCTATCTATTCTACCGACAAAGTTGATCATTCAATAATTGGGCTTTTCCAGAAAAAATCATCGATCCCCTGGATATCCTTGATCTTCAAATTCTTGCCCCCTGGATATCCTTGATCTTCAAATTCTTGCCCCCTGGATATCCTTGATCTTCAAATTCTTACCCCCTGGATATCCTTGATCTTCAAATTCTTGCCCCCTGGATATCCTTGGTCTTCAAATTCTTCCTCCCTGGATATCCTTGGTCTTCAAATTCTTACACCCTAAATATCTTGTATCCTCAACAGTGGGTGACTTTTGCTGCTACTATAACAGCGTCAGACTTCGTGTTGTTATACGGGACAGCCGCTTGTTATGTCATTGATGCATAGCATATAATTTTAAAAGTATCAAATCAAGCATAATAAATTCGTCTAGTAGGGTACAACGAATTTACGAAATGGGTCCGATACAGGGATAGTAACCTACCCTAGATAATAATACCAGATGCCGTTAGCCCTGTACTCGCGAGCCAACAAAGCCATTGCGTATTGAGGGAAGATTACCTTTTAAACAGAAAAGGAGAACTTTGTGTCTCTCTCGCACAGGTGCTGAGTCAGTGACCGTTCTCATTATTATCCCACGAATGTATCTCCTTGTATCACAGTGATTGTCCCTATTCCTTTTGTGTGGTATAGGTTAACCCTAGTGAAAATACACTTGCCAAACGAATCGTAGCAGTAAGTTGGAATCAAACTCAGAACGCCCCCGCCACATAGAAAGCAAGGATACTATACTATAAGCTACTAAGAAAGATTTAAATTTAAAAATTCAATAATTCAATCCAGTAATTCAGCATTTTTAGAGACTTTTTCGGATCGTATTTACGTTGACCCGAAACATTCATAAAAGACGACTTGGCTCGCACCAGGCATGCAACGTTATTTCAACATTCAAATAACGTTCGGGCGTTGAAACAACGTTGTTCGGGCGTTGAAAAAACGTTGTTCGGGCGTTGAAAAAACGTTGTTCGGGCGTTGAAAAAACATTGTTCGGATGTCAAAACAACGTTCCGTGTCTACTGGACATCCCATGAATTGAGCTGGACATGAAAGAAGTAAGGGGCAGGGGGCTTGAACAGGGAGCTCCTGGTTCGTGATATATTGGCCTTAACCACTAGAATGTCACCATAGTAGAAAAGAAAGCCGCGGCTGGAATGAGCAGAACTTGATTTCTGCTGTTCTATCTCTGTCGTATAACCAGTCTCTGGCAATGGTTTCAAGTGTAGTTTTAATGGTAAATGTTATATTGCCGTTTTATTAACGACGCTTTAGTCATAAAATGAATGCACTGGACAATAAATGTCATTTAAAAAGCATGCAATGAAGTAAAGAGACTGAATATAGATGCATCAAGAAGAACAGAATATCATAACTAAAAGAATTGGAACAAAACTAAAGTGCCTTCAATGCCTTCATCATAAAATTATGAAATTATTTCTGAAATAAGTTAAGGATTGTTTCAAGATCATAGTTGGGAAATTTCACACAATGAGCTTTAGATTTACAACCACGATCGTCGTTCAAAGTTTGTTTTTTTCAAAGAGTGCTTACAAAGACAATTTAGACTACATAGGTGTTATTTTTATCAAAATCCCCCAAAAAACTATATGATCTAGTTCATAATGCCAATAGAAACCATACTAGAGATTTTCAATTATGAAAGAACCGTTGTCGCCAAAAAAAACAAGAAAAATACGTAAATTTTATCCAAAAAATAAACGACTACTAGAGCCCCTTCTACATTGTAGCTTATAACGTGCGAAGATACAGATAGAACATCAATTTTCTGGCAAAAACAATACCGTCAACATTCCAGCCGCGGCTGTCACTAATAATCCAACTGGATTTTGATATTCAAGAAATCTTTGGACCCCTCGGAATTCCTCTCTAATCCATATTATATAGGGACCATTGGATTTTTTCTACAACACAATAATTTTATGCGCATCAGAAAAATCATGAAATTTTACAGTCTCCTCTAGCTTGCACTTTATACTGGACTTCCTTGATCGTAAAGTGTTGTAAAGCTTGAAGTACACACTTTTGAGGATTCCCGTGAACGTTAACACTTCTCAGCAGACGTTGTTTCAACGTTGTAATAACGTTGTTCCGGCGTCAGAACGTTATTTGGACGTTGGGATAATGTTAGGATAACGTTGCTTGTCTAATGGGGTTATGTTTCTCTTGTGATGAAAAATTTCGCTATGGACTTATGATATGAATTTAAGCACTTTTCATACATTTTCTTTAAATTTCTGTAAAAAAAATATCGTATCGAGAAACAAAATTTCGTTTCTTTAAAAAAAAAAAAAAAAAATGCGATCATAATCTTTGACCGTATAATTTACGTTGAAATGATATGAGTCAATTTAGTTATCCATAAAAAAATGAAGGGAAATTGATTTTAAAAAAATACGGAAAAGGGGGTTTATTTTATGTATCTATGTTGATAAATCTTTTTTTTTCATATGATATATATATATATATATATATATTACTTTAAAAGAAAGTTATACAAGCAAAAAGCGATGAGGAAATAGATAGTGGATTTCTTTCGATCGCTATTCGTATACGCTTCTTATACTAAATAAGCCACAATTGAGTTTGAAGAAAATTTGATCGAATGATATCAAAATTCATTCCTAGATTGTTTGAAATGATAACCCTTTTCTTTTTTATATCAAAAGTATATACTAGTAGAGCAACTAGCTTTAATTTTATATCTTTCACTATTTTATATTTTTACCGAATATTTTCACTAAACAATAAATCTGATTTTTGTCAGCCTTATAATTTATTTACCTCTCGGGTTCTAGGGATATTTTAGCCTTTAATCTCATACGTACCATGTTTATCGTTTGTTAGTATACTCTGAAGATTGCGTCTGTTTTGCCGCAAATTTTCCGTGAAGTTGTTTCTGCAGAGAAGTGTAGAAAATTTATTTTTCTGCTATCGCCTCAATTTCCCAGAAAGAAATCACCTGCGCTTCGTCACGCTTGTTTAACGCGTAATTTGTTTGAAAAATTGTTAACGCGAAATGCATGTAGTCTCGCCTTAATTATGACCACGTTGATTATTTTTGCCCTTTTGGGCCAAGGTGTCATAACCAAAGTGTTCATTTTTGATCGCATAAATTTTAAGTTACCAGTAAGCATTAGCCAAACAACGTTGTTTCAACGGTATTTGGACAAAATAATGTTATGTGTCTGTTGGGCTGTCGTCGTTTTCTAACTTCAGACAAAAAGATTGCAGATTTTTCGAAATACGGTATTTTATGAGCAGAAAAACACTGAAAACACAGCACAAAAGCAATGCATCCATGGCATTAAGCCATATATTTTTTATATTTCGTTCATCAAATAGCATTCAAAAGAATCAAGTAAAACTATTAGTCAAGCAACAAATTTTATACTTTTTACCTTTGAGAATACATCATTCATCAAATATCATTTTCGGCCTTGGTGTTCTCCATCTTGTATTGATCTTATTTTTTTCATCTTCACAGACTCCTATTTTAGAAATTGGGGTTTTACCTTTACTCAAATCCCGTTGCCACCACCAGATACCCTTTGTCAAAATAAACTTTCAAATTAAATTCCCTCCAGCTTATGAACGCAAGATTTGGGACTTTTCTCGCGCTGATCAGAGGGGCGAATCGTGCTTGCCCTGAATGCCATTGATTGGGACACTTTCTTTCTGGGGCTCAACGTAGAAGATCGCGTCGCCCTTCTCTCCGAAAACATTTTAAATATTTCTTTCTAATTTTGTCCCAAAAAAAACTATCACCATCAGGGATAAAAATGCGTTATGGATGACACCTGAGATAAAGCAAATGCTTCTGGACAAGGCTAAAATATATCGTCATTGTAGAAAATGGGAAAATCTTTTAGATGGTCAGGCACTTGATCATATGGTTGACAGGTGCAGATTGGCCATTAAAGCTGCCAAGGATAACCATTTCTCTCGTCTTGGCAATTCTTTAAATGATCCAAACATTGGAAGTAAGAAATACTACCCATTCGAATGAAAGAAACGTCCTTGTGAGCGACGTTTCTGAAAAGGCCGATATTTTCAACTCCTTTTTTTCTGGCAGCGTGCTGCCACCTGAACAATTTTTCACTGACTTTAGACGAAATAATTCTCGAAGAAATCGAGTTTATTATTAATTCTTGGGTGGGATAACATATCTACTCGTATGGTTGGGATCTGTGGTAATTCTTTAGTTAAACCTTTGACTTAGTATATTCAATCTTTCCATCAGCTCTGGCATCTTCCCATCACAGTGGAAGAAAGGCAATGTGGTTAATGTCTAAAAAAAGGGAGACAGGAGCATAGCTAAAAATTACAGACCAATTTCTTTTCTCCCGGTGTTTGGAAAAATATTTGAAAAGTGTGCACTTTACAGATATTTTTAAACTAACAAATTATTTTCTCCATGTCAGTCTGGTTTTCGGGAGGGTGATTCCTGCGTTTCTCAGTTGTTGTCCATAACGCATGACATTTTTACAGGGTTTGACGCGACCCCTTCTTTAGATACCAGGGGTGTGAACACTTTTTTCCTTACTGCATATCTCAGTGAAATGTCCTGGACGGTCATATAAGAAATCTACCTTCTGTTTCGTCCTTTAGGAAAGCAATTTTTGGATTTTTGAGACCCAAACAATCTCATGTTTTTTATGTTCCTTACAATTTAGGTGTGGTCTTTCTCAATCGACTTCGGGTGGGTTTCAGTCATCTCAACAAGCATAAGTTTAGGCATGGTTTTCGCGATACCTTAGGGCCCTTTTGTGGTTGTCGAACAAATTCAGTTGAAAACACTCAGCACTTTCTATTGCACTGCTCTATATATTCCCATGCGAGACAATCTCTGTTCGACAAACTTCAAGCTTTTGGCATTGTTTTTTACCTACTTAACCCTTCTTATTTGTGTCGGCTTCTACTATACGGTGATGAAAGATTAACTTCAATTTTAAATCAATCAATTCTTCTTTATGTCGTTGAATTTATTCATGAAACCGGAAGGTTTAGTGGTGCTTTATTTTAGTCTTCTACCTAACAACCACAATAGCTTCCTCCATCACATCTCGTTTACATTTTTCCTTTCTATTACCCTACTATCCTAGTCTATTACCTCTGGCAATATAACTTAAGTTCCTTGCGGAAGGAGGGACTATATTTATGTTTAGTATCTTGTAGTATATGTTCGTAGTGTACCTGTGTTTTTGTTTTAATAAAGAAGAAAACAAATCATTATGGGGAATTCATCTCCCAAGTTATCGAAGGTAATTAAAGCCGTAATTACCATATGATTTAAAAAGAATCTGTTTTATTGTATTGCCAGAACGAAAAGAAAGATACATATGTGTATTGTAAACAAAAAATAGCGAATATAACGACATAACTAGCACCCGTGCACCCGTGCACCGCCGTTGCTGACAAAGAAATAAGATCTAATTCAGGTACCGTATTTCCTCAAACAACCTTAAAATTTTGAGATTTTAAGTCCGGCGCTCTTTAGAGGGGGCGCTCTTTTCAAATTTTTAATTTCCTACTTTATAAAAGGCCTGAGAAATCAAAGAAACAAGCATTTTTCTCAAAATGATGTTGGTCTCAACCCACAAAACTTACCACACTTAAGTTCTTGACGTATTTAGAATTAGATGTGGAAGAATTTAGTAACAAAAAAAACTATGGAATTTAAATAAAACACATACTGGTCTGTTCTTTCTAAAAAGTACCGCTTTCAGAGGTGCGGCGGTCTTTAGACGGCGGCGGCGCTTCTTAGAGGGAGGCACTCTTTTCAAGTTTCAACTTTTAGGTGCAGCGCTTAGAGGGCGGCGCTAAATAGAGAAAATACGGTAAGGCTGATGTTGTCTTTCTGAATAATTGTTTTTAGAGCATTCATGAAACCATAGAGGCCCCCTTGTGCCGGGGGCAATAATAGTGCTCCGTTATGCACACGTCATATTACTTGTATTTGTCCCAATTTCAATCCCAAAATCCTTTTCGTTTTAATTGTTAATCCGTGGAAGTTATCTTCTTCTTTGTAACGGATTGTAAATAACAACTTGCAATAGTAATAAACGCAAAGGATGATGGGATTGAAAGTCGTACACACAGAGAAGTTGAAGTCTATTTTAGATTTGTCGTGGTATGCTATTCTTATAACTTCAGATTTTTTCAATTTTCTTTCATCCGCTAAAAAATATTTCCAGCGATCGCACTCCTTTGTTCAGACAGCCATGAATATCATTTAATGACTAAAAGGTTTCTTTTGGAACATAATACCATTTTTAAGTATTTTGAATTTCTTTTCTAAACTTTCTCTAAAAGGTTATCTACAGATAAACCCACGGTCCCTCATTACAAGCAACATATTAAAAATGGTGCGAAAATATCCAGGTTGTAGATCAATCATTGTCTGATTTCGGTAAGATTGCGAAATTTAGTTTTAGTTATGAATTTTTATTTTCACCAATTCTTTTCTACATTGTAATCGAGAGGGGGGGGGGAGGACAATCATGTAATTGTGTAACCATACTAGATTGTAAAGACCAGCAATTTTAGCCCAGGCTTGAACCCCGCCAAGGGGTAGTACACATGGACAAAAAAGTTGTCGGTTGTTAAATTCTCTAAGGGGTCGGAACCCGGGTAACCCGGACACCTAGGCAAAATCGTACCGTCCGTCAGGGCACCTTTTTTGAAGCTCTGAAGTCTCTATAAGAGGGTCCCCAAATCATCTTATCAAAGTTCAAATAATTTGCTCTGACAGGGTCTCAAAATCGTCACAACTTAAAAGATTTGCTATGAGTTTTAGCACTTTTTGTCGAAAAAATTATAAAGAATCTTTGACAGGGTCCAAAAACCAGACAAATTTGCTAAGTACTTCTCAAAAATTACCCTCTGACCCTCTGGCCTACCCTCAACTTTTCGACAAAGTCATCAAGGTCAGTGCTCGGGGTTGGAAAGACCAGAAAAAAATGAAAAGTGGCACTAAAGACTAAAGACTAAAAAATCAGAGGAAAAGTTTTGCTCAAGTCTTGAGGTCCCGTTCTATTTATTTGCTTTATTTCGACAAATTAGGAGACAATGGCAATAAAAATTCAACATATAGACGTGTATTTATTTGGGACAAAGAAAAGTTCTGCAAAGAAAAAAAACAATAATTCCTTTAAAAATAATAAATATACAGTTTACAGTACAATATATAACAACATTACATCATTCAAAACCTGTCCGGTGTTTGTTTTTTAAGGTAAATGTCCGGGAAAGATATCATTGGGGATGTAATCTGATGGGTTAATCTTTTCTTTCACTTCTTTGTTCGGCTTGAGTGTGACAGTATCTGGAAGAAAAATAAAAACTATAGAACTTGGATCTAACCACTTGAACACCCCTGTGGCTGTGACCCACTGAGATGCGCCCCACTGGTCACTCCAGTGGAAAAATCGCTCAAAAATGCCTTTTTTTCGACCCAGTGGAGAAAATTGTCACCCTAGGTTGAAAGATCTCACTCCAGTGGTTAAACAAAAGATAATATGATGAAAGAACAATAGATTTTTATGACATCATTACAAAAACTTTATCTTTTCACCCAACCCAGTGGGTTTGAAAGATTTGACATTTGACTTTCACCCCATCATTGGCATTGAACTTTTGGTATCCACTGGGGCACAGAGACAAGGGGTGTATCAAACAGTATTCAGTAGAAGATTTAGTATAAACCTACTTAAAAATTGTTCTAAAATTTCTTTTTGAACGCATCATATTTAAATTGGCAATAAAATCATAAAGATATGCATGTTGCTTTTTGGTGTAAATGGTTGCCTGCTCAAAATAGTGTAATTTGCTTAGACTTGATAATTTAGTATTTTCTGATTTTCTAGATCTTCAGCTATCTTTATCATCAATTATCATTTCTTTTAAAGAATTTACCTAACCGAAGCTTCCTACTGTACTTACAGGATAATCTTATGAAACCAAACGATGTTGACAGTATATTTTATCCAGGAGGAATTTAACAAAGTCTGCTAAATCTTTTGTAAACAACATCAAATCAACATCAAAAAAATAACTTTATGTTTATGACTCCTTGAAAATTAAAAGTTCAAGTTTCGCTTCTTGTTGACGTCCAGATTAATCCAGATTAAACATGTATTTAGTAGAATTTTACAATAATCTGTCAAAGGCGGGATACCAAAGGTACTCTTGACGGAGAGTGTTCCTTCCAAATAAGGAAAATGAACAAAAGCAACACTCTCCGTCAAAATCTTTGAGAACCTACTGTATCCGCCAGAAAAGAAACTCCACACGTGGGCGGAGGAAACTTTTTATTCCTATTTGGTTATTGAGCCAAAATCAAACATAATCATAATTTTCAAATAGCTAGAATTGTATTTAATTTTGACCTTGTTCTTGTGACTGTTCATTATAACATTTCTACCAGTGGCCTAGACTAGCAAGCGTCTGGTTTCCCTGAGACACAAAACGCGGAAAATGTGCTTATAAAGTGATGCACGCGGGCGGGAAAATATTCTTATAAAAAAAACGCCACGGGAATGAGGGGTTTGGAAAACGAACGTAGTGAGCGTGTTGCATGCTGAGCTGCATTGAAATACAACGGCTAGTTACTAGTCTACCAGTGGCCCCTTTATGGAGACAATGGCTGAACTGTCTAAAAGTTTTGTCATGCTGACTGGTCACTTAAAATATCAGTAATTGTTATTAGGCGAAACCAATTTAATTAGTTGTTTTACGGGCCCGACCGACCCGTATTTTTTTGAAAAAGTGAAATAAAAATAAAATGGAAAGTGAAAGTCACTAAAAATTTTGATTTTAAGGGTTTTCTTTATTTCATGAAAAGAAATAAGAAAATATCATTTAAAATTTTTGACACATTTTCATGATAGTCTTTCATTCAATTCTAGCTTTATTTAAACAAATTTGCCTCAAAGGACAAATTTTGATAAAACAAATTCTTAAAAAATGTTTTATTTTTTTGCCGACCGACCGACCCACATTTTGAAACTGCTTCGCCCGTAAAACAACAAATCAACTTGGACTCG
>JAUJPO010083627.1:0-10344 GCA_032270745.1 Tiaropsis multicirrata | reverse complement strand
ACATATAATTCATCTGCCAAATTGAGACCATGTCGTTCTTTAGTACAAAAGTCTCTAAAAATTGCTTGAATAAAAGACACTAATTTTTGTATCGATGCTTCGTTCTCCAAATTTGTTTAAGAGACTTCACTACGGAAAACTTCAACGGGCTCAATTTGGCAGCTCCATACCCAGTTGTCTGGTACCAGATGTAGAAATTTCCTTCCGACACGACGCTAAAGCTCTGAAGGCCGGGAAAAATTCAACATCTGGAAATAATAGATAACGGAATTTGGCCGGACCGCGCTTTCAAATTGAGCAGTAAGAGGTCTGGATTCCAGCACTTATTTGCGGCCGCCAAAATGCCATCGGAATATCAGAATAACGTGCTCATGGACAGAGAAAGGTTTAAATGATCTCGTTTGCGGAGAACGGTTGGTACCTCATTTGCACCAGGAAACACCCCCCCTTTGTATTTTCCGTTTTTCATAAATTTAATCTTTGCCGTCGTCCCCCGATTTACCTTGCTATACGTAGCTAATAACGTCTTCATTAAGAAAGAATAGACCTTTTCATAAATTACGTAACGAACAACGACTGGGTGATTATGTCTCACGAGACTCAAAATGACAAAAGTTTTGATAAGCCCCCTTGGGATTCGGTTTTACCATAGCGCTCAATTCAAAACGAGACAGCCGTTGTTCGTGACGTAATTTATGAAAAGGTCGATCTAGTAACATTTCTTCACGATAGTTCAAACCTGTTCTTCCAGACCGGTAATTTCAGTTTTCAAAGCTTCGATTTCCAAACTGGCTTCTTCTAGCTCCTGCAAAGAAATTTCAAAAAGAAAAGTTTAGTTTTAACTGTCTAAAAGTTTTGTGGCAACAAAAATGTTTTCTTTTTTAATTCTCAGGGACTTTTAAGGGCTTTTCCAGGACATTTTTTTAAACTTTTTTTCATGGAGTTTAGACCACAAAATTCCAGGGTATTCAAGTACAAAACCAACGATTTTCCAGGATATGAAGTTTCAATTCCAACAAGAAAAGTATTAATCAATGCAACGATAAAAACAATAAAGAATGTGAACAGTTTTGCCTAAAGTGTTGCAATATTATGTTAATAAAGCAGATCATTTTATTAGAATGCAAAATGGAAAACACAATACAAAAAGAATTATCCAACAGTTTTAAATATTCAAGGACTTTACAGGACTTTCTAGGAGAAAAGAATATTCCAGGGGCGTTGCCACTGAGTAATTAAAAATTTCAACTACAGCAACAGTCAACTGTAGTGTGTTTTATAATAATTGGGAGGACCCACCCAGGTTGGGTTGGACTGGGAGATTTTGGAAAATAGAGATTCTTAGATTAGCTAAATCCCTTTTGATTTTAAGCATTTAGAAAAAAAGAATTCCCTGACTTTTTCCTGCTGACTTTTCAAGGTTTCCCCTAACTATTTTTCCAAAAATAGCACAATATCCAGGTTTTCCTTGACCAATGGGAGCCTTGCTATTTGACAAAGCACTTTTCCTGGTACGAGCAGTTGTAGATGTTTTTGTACCTGTTGTTTTGCTTTAAATTCCTTCTTGGAAGCTTCAGCTTTGTGTTTGGTTTTTGCGAGAGCTGTTTCTGCTGCTTTTAGCTCTTTCTCACGGTGAGTTGACTTCTCCTGTAAAAAAAGTGAAATATAAATAATAATTCATTGCCAAATTTGAGACCACTCAAGTTTTGTGTAGTATAAAGTTTCTTAAACGAGTTTGGATAACAAAGCAACGAGACAAAGATTTGTCAATTTCAATTTTTTTTGTCGTCACTGAGTTCGGTACATTCGGACCAAACCGCCAAGTTCGGTACGAAATAAACTAAACGGCCAAGTTCGGTACGAAATAGACCAAACAACCGAGTTCAGTACAAAATAGACCAAACGGCCAAGTTCCGTACGAAATAGACCAAACTGCCAAGTTCCGTACGAAATAGACTAAACGGCCAAGTTCGGTACGAAATAAACTAAACGGCCAAGTTCGGTACGAAATAGACCAAACAACCAAGTTCAGTACAAAATAAACCAAAGGCCAAGTTCCGTACAAAATAGACCAAACAGTCATGTTCGGTACATAATAGACCAAACGGCCAAATTTTGATCCCTAATTTTCAACATTTTTCGTCAACTGTTTTTTTTCTTCATAAATTTTTTTTTTCTCCTCAAATGTTTTCTCAAAATTTTCATGAAAATAGTAAAATTAGTACTCTACTGTAGTAGAGAGATTTATGAAAATTTGAGAAAACATTTGACGAGAAAAAAAAAGAAAATATTGCCTCTAAAATATAAGCCTCTAAAAAGTCGAGTGGTTTGTTCAAGCTGCGACGTTGCTATGTCGGCCAGACCAGCCGTCATCTCATCACTCGAATTAAGGGACATTCAACATTAAAACCCGTTAGTGGGATCTCATTTTTGAAAGATGTGATTTGGAGTTATCAATGGAAAATGTATCGATTCTTTCCACAGCAAGAACAATAACGTAATTGTTGATTCGTGAAGCGTTAGCAATCAAATCGTTTAAACCTCGACTTAATAGAAAGGGCGAATTCCGTAGACGCACATTTAAGCTACATTTACGATGTCACGTGAATTTGAATTTCTTTTTGCTAGTTTTTATGTTTGTAGTTTGAGGTGAATCTACTGTATTCTGAAGTGAACTTGTTGTAGATATTTTATCTCATTTTACTGGTTTTATGTTTCTGACGACGATGATTATTATAGAATCAAAATATATTCTAAAATATGACAAAAAGATTTGTCGGTTCCATGATTTGGAGAAAAAACTTTTTTTCTGCAATAAAAAATGATTTGATACCTTCATCTTTTGATCCAAATCTTTGGACTTCTTGGTAGCAGCAGCCATCGTTTGTTTTCCCTGCTCAATTGTCGCTTTTTGTTGTTCTGAATAAGAATACATAAGTATTTGAAACCACTGATCCATATTTTTATCCACTGGATCGGGCATTTCCATTATCACTATGCTGTTTCCGTTTTCATGGGAATAGCCAATCCAGTGGATTATAGAGGCCAGTGATAAAAATTTATTCCAGAGAGGGCAAGCAGATATTTTTCCCCGTATTAAAGCACGGCAGAATCTTTGGATATGGTCAGAAGGGGGAGAGGAATTCGTTCCAACTAGAAAAGCGCCCATCCCCATTGAAAAATAATTTTTTTTGATATCCCAGCTAAATTTTCGATCAACTAAAATGTGTGTCATCTTCATTGCCCGAGACATGGGTGTGGGTCACTGAGACATGGGTTTGGGTCACTGAGACATGGGTGTTGATCACTGAGCCATGGGTGTGGGTCACTGAGACATGAATGTGGGTCACTGAGACATGCGTGTGGGTCACTGAGGCATGGGTTTGAAAAACAAGGACAAATCCCTAACCGACTTAAGCTTTGTAACCATCGAGTTCTTTGACCTTCTGTGATTGTCAGGGTACGATTTCTTTAAAATTGCCTCACATTGGGGTCAGTAAGTAAATGAAATATGCCAAAAAATGTTTGGGAAGCCAAGACAAATCAACTAACCGACTGAAGCTTTGTAAGCATCGAGTTCTTCAACTTTCTGGTGATGAGTAGACTGTTTTAATCGATCTTCAACCAATTCTATTTCACGCGTCTTCATGTCCAGGTCAGTGCTCAATTTATTGTACCTAAAATATAAATATAGATGAGGCGTTTATTCAACCTATCGTTCCCAGGGCTTTTTCCTCACATTTTGACGTTATGCCTCGATGAATTCTTTCACGCGCCATACAAAAAACGTAGAATACCCTGGGGACGAGGTTGGCATTCGATTAAAGGCCGTCATCGAGCGGATCGTTGGCGCTTTCTTTTGTAAAATTACGTTAAGCTAGACACCACCATTGGCTTAAAAATAAATGAAGCCATTCGATTGGTTAAAAATGATGTTCGACTTCGAAAAAAGTATAACAGGTTGTAAACTCAACTTTTTTTTCCCGATGACGTACGTAAATCTTTTCTAAAAGAACTTCCACCATAAACAAAAACAAGCGACCAGCTCGATGATGGGAGACCAGCTTTCAGGCGTTGCATAATTGTAGTGGAAGACCAAGGTTCAATTTCCAACTGGCCGCTGTGATTCACTCCACAAATGAAGGTACTTTTGGACAAATGAATGTACTTTTGGATCGGTTAACCAATAGAACCATCCATATGTAAGGGGAAACCAGTTGAAAAGTAAAAACTACCCAAGAAGAATCCTCACCTTTCAGCAACAGATTTAATGCCTTCCAATTCCTTTTCAACTTTTCGAAGTTCTTTTTCTTTATTGGAAAGTTCAGTTCTGGCATCTTGCAGTTCTTGGATGCTTGCCAAAATTGAAGTTTGTGATCGGCGAGCCCCTGGAAATATTAATGAGAAAAATATTTAAAAAGACTTACACCCCCTTAATGACTACTTAAGAGTCATAATGGAATTTTGCAACGCACCAGTACAACTGAACTCAAATTCCGAGAAAAGATAATAACGAACTGACGAACAGAGATCTCATCTCCAGGTAGGTAGGTCCAACAATGGTCGGACATTAAGAAACAAACATGCACTTTTACATACCTCCAGACAGTGTTCCCGAAGGATCAAAAACATCGCCATCCAGTGTCACAGTTCTCGTTTTCACGTTTGGATCGAACGCAACCTGATGAATAATAAAAAAATATGCCCTGGGTAAGAAGATATATCTTCTTATATTCCCTGGGTAGTTATATAAACCCTGGGTGAAAGGATGTACTGAAGATAAAAAAAACATAATGTGTTTGTACAAAACCCCAAGATGGATAATAAAAGAATATGCCCTGGGTGGTAAGAAGATTTTCCCTGAGTAGATATATTTACCCTGAGTGAATAGATGTTCGTTAAAACCCTGGGTAAAAGGATGTACCCAAGATAAAAAAACGTAATGTGTTTGTACAAAACCTCAAGATGGATAATAAAAGAATATGCCCTGGGTAAAAGGATGTACCCAAGATAAAAAAAACGTAATTTGTTTGTACAAAACCCCAAGATGGATAATAAAAGAATATGCCCTGGGTAAGAAGATTTTCCCTGAGTAGATATATATACCCTGGGTGAATAGATGTTCGCTAAAACCCTGGGTAAAAGGATGTAACCTCAAGAGTTTCAAGAATAAAGCCGACAAGTCAAAATTAAAAATCTCCGGCCCATACTTAAACGCAAACCATGCGCCTCCTTTATAGTCCCTATATTACCTGGCTCCTTCACTTTCAAAATCAAGGCACGGGCCTGTTTTCGGATATTAAGGAGGTTAAGCATAAATCATAATATAAATCACGACGACGAACGGGACTTTTGCGCAGCCTATGCTTTACATAGCGCACATTTCTAGAGGCAAGACCGTGTAGCAAGGTAGACTTGACCTGCGAATACCGTAGATTCTCGTAATTTAGTGCGCATCTAATTAGTGCCGATAGTCTTTCTTTCGGAAATTGAAGAATTCTTTCACCTCTATTTATTAGTGCGGGTGAGTTTCAAGGAATTTTTAATTATTTAATGCGAAAATGGTCAAAATTACCTCTAATTATAGTGCTGATCAGGTTTAATACCCGTGAAATTAAGAAAATTTTCGTTTTAATAGCTTTAGTAGGTTCATAGCATTAGAGCAGCATAACCAAAATAATTATTTTTATGCCGCACTAAATCTACGGTAAATGCACAGGCTAAGTTTAGCATGTTACCCGGACTAGCCCGTAGAAATGAGCGTTATCTAGAGCAGAGTCTGTAAAGATCCGTCCGACGTCGTGATTTATCTCGGTTACTTAACCTCGCTACTATAAACGACTCTAGCAGTACAGGGTGTTGAATCCGTATTCCCGAGTGAACAGTTTGAGTAATCCGATCAAAGCGTCGGCAAAAGAGACAATCTTACTAACGATTCTGGTAGCACAGGATGTAAAAAACATGAAGAAACCAGTCAGGACATCAAAACAACATTGTTCCAAGGTCAGAACTTTATTTGGACGTTTGGCTTTTCCAGAGAAAGTCCTTACCCCCCCCCCCCTGTTGAGGATATAGGATACCAGGGGCCCGAAATTTTCAATATCCTACGATATCCAGGGGGTAAGAATCTGAAGACCAAGGATATCCAGGGGTGGGGGTTCAAACTTTTCAATATCCTAGGATATCCAAGGCGGTTGGTGTTAAGAAAAATCGACATCCTCAACATTGGGAATATGAATTTCAACTTTGTGTGTCTACTGGGAGCAAGGAACAACAAACCTTCTTAGCAGAATCAAGATCCGCAGCAACAAAAGATGAACCAAAGACAAACTTCATGGCTCCTTCAATGTCATTATCGTAACCAACAAGTGATAAGGCTGTGTCCACATTTGCTTCACCAACCTGTGTGGAACAGTTTAATGCTTTTACTTGTCGAATCGAATTGTCAATATTTTTAAGACGCCAAAAAGATCGACCGTCTAAAGTCAAAGTTTTCGTCAATGCAATAACTTTTTTTAATCGATTTCAAGCAAAGTTTTCTATTGCCGTTCTTCTGCCAACCTTAATTAATAAGCTCTCCTAAAGCCGTGTCGTACAGTGCCGAATAGACTTTTTCATAAATAACATTGTGAACAACGACTACCTTCTTTTGAATTGAGCGCTATGGTAACCGAATCCCAGAGCAGAGGGAGCTAATCAAAACTTGACTATATTGATAGATGTGTCATTTTGAGTCTCGTGAGACATAAATCACCTTGGTAATTAATTGTATGAAACTGAAAACGATTGAAAGAAGTCATCGGTATTGACAAAAACTCGATCTTCTGCCGCCGACTGCCGATTCACAAATTAAATTCGACACGGCAAAAAACCGACAGACCATAAGGAAAGCTTTTACTACCGTTGGAAAGAGCATACAATTTTGCACAAGATATTAGGCTGAATTTCGGCCACGTTAGTTTTTTTTCTTTCTAAATGTACATAATCTTCGGTAAAGAAGGCGAGACCGGCCTATATAAAAAGTATCGTTCTTTTCTCAGGAAAATCAATCTAAATACCTTTTTAAAAGGATACTATTTTCGAGGAGAGTACGATTTTTGCAGAATGGTCAACACAATTCTATTAAATTTGGCGAATTTTCACCCAATCGGAAAAACATAATCGGACAAAATTTTAACCGGACAAAATTTTAACCGGACAAAATTATTGGCTGGACAAAGTTTTAAGTCACCTCCAGCAGACACGGGATGTTATTCCAACATTTTTTCAACGTCCAAAATAACGTTCTGACGTTGAAACAACGCGTTGTTTGGACGTTAAACCAACGTTCCATGCCTGCTGGGTAAACCGCAGACTTACACAAGCTTTAGCATTCCTCACGACCGCGTCAGTAATGGAACGCGCTGCGATCTTATTCAAAGGAATCAAGGTCACTTTCCTTTGGAGTCGACCATTCTGTAAAAGTTGTTTGCCAGTCCTGTCAGTGTCCACCACGACGTTGTAGATTCGTCCGCCAGCGGTCACTTGGAGGGCTGTTGCGTATTTAACATCTTTGATGTTGATTAGATTAGCCACCAAACCTTTCACCTGAAAGACAAAGGAATGAGGTGTCCGATGGGCGTTTCCAGAAAAATCTTGTACCCTCGGGGTACGAGGATATAGGATATCCCAGGGGGTTTTGAAATTTTTTAATATCCTAAGATATCCCCCCCCCCCCGGGTAAGAATTTGAAGACCAAGGATATCCAGGGGCAGGGTTCGAAATATTCAATATCCTAGTCAAGAGGGAGGGGGGGGGTGGCTTGTTTTAAGAAAATCTACATCCTCAACAGGAGGTACGGTACGGATTCTTCGTATTGTCTTTTTTCACACCATGATACCGACATCTCAGGTCATTTTATTTTCGGTCAGAAGTAGGAATATTTCGGACAAAAGGCTATCCTAAAGAAGTAGGAGGCAAAGTAGAATATTTGCCCTGTAGATAAGTTTAACACAGGCACAAACTAAAATCCGGAAAAAACCTCCCATCTGACATAATATTTCACAAAAATCAACTCGACAATACCTTATCGGACAAAAGAATATCGGACTTATTTTTCGTCGGACTAAATTATTCGTCGGACAAAATTTTCGTCACCTCCAAAATATTTCGTCACTTTTGCCCGACGAAAATTTTTGTTCAAATTTAAAATTTCAAATCTAAACATTTTGTATCAAAAACGGAAAAAACATAGAAAAAATATCATATATGCTAAAATATGTTTTGAAAATAATATTGTTTCAAAACTTTCGCTTCAGGGTTCAGGTAATATTTATTCGTTTTGTTACACATTACGTATATAAATGCATAAGCAAGCATTTAGTAAAATTTTAGTTTGGAAATTTTTTTTCGTCGGCCAAAACATTTCGTCGGACAAATTTTTCGTAGGACTAAATTATTCGTCGGACATAATTTTCGCCATCTCCAGAAAATTTCGTCACTTTTGTCCGACATTTTTTTCCCGATAAGGTACAGTAGATAAACGAAAAAGGTATTTCCAATTTTCTTTTTGTTCCATAGTTAAAAAAGTTTTTTTCCAATCGTTTAATAAAGCCATTGGCATTGGTTCATACCTTTCTTCGATCGAATCTAGGTTCTGGGTCGTGATATTCGAATTGCAATTGAGGAAACCTGGAAAGATAGAAATTAAATGCGGGAATAAAAATATTTTTAATTCGAAAACCCCGAATTGGTTAAGATTCAATAATTACACACTGTGCAAATTGGTTTGGGTTCATTCCATCTATGGTTTAGATGGAAGCACGCTTAATTCAAATCTTAACTCGATTATTCGGAAGTATGAAATGTAGTAAAAAAAGTAGTATGGCTCCAGACTATCTATACTTGACCAATTAAAAAACCTTTTGACATGAACAATCTTGCTATTAACGAAAAACGGCTGTTCATCATATGGCGTGGTTGATGGGAACTTTTCATGGCAGGATATCGCACATTTTTTATTTTCAATACAGTTCTAAAGGAAGGTGGGAACTCGGCTAAGCGAGTCAGTTCGGCCTCCATAACTGTTCCACTAGAGTGCAACTAGAAAACATTTGAAAACTTTTTAGTACTCCCATAATTCGAAAACTCATACAATAGACCTTTTCATAAATTACGTCACGACCAACGACTGCCTCGTTTTCATACAATTGCCAAGGTGACAATGTCTCACGAGACTAAAAATGACACATCTATCAAATGGAGTTTAGTTTTGATAAGCTCCTTTGGGATTCGGTTACCACAGCGCTCAATTCAAAACGAGGCAGTCATTGAGCGTGACGTCAAATCTTCGGTCCCATCCGACTTATAATCAAACTCATAATATATCAAACTCGTTGAATTCGAACAAAATGTTCTGGTCCCGGGATGTCCCCTGGAAACTCGAAGTACATGAGGTTAACTGTAATATCAAAATGGTCAAATCATAGTACAAATGGTCAATCATAATACAAATAGTCAAATCATAGTGCATATGGTCAAATCATAGTACATATGCTCAAATTATGGTACAAAATGGTCAAATCATAGTACATAATGCTCAAATCATAGTCATGGTCAAATCATATGGTCAAATCATTGTAAGAATGGTCAAACCATAGTACATATGGTCAAATCATAGTACAAATGGTCAAAATCATAGTACAAATAGTCAATTCATAGTACAAATAGTCAAATCATAGTACATATGGTCAAATTATGGTACAAATGGTCAAATCATAATACATATGCTCAAATCATAGTACATAATGCTCAAATCATAGCACAAATGGTCAAATCATAGTAAGAATGGTCAAACCATAGTACATTCAAATGGTCAAATCATAGTACAAATGGTCAAATCATAGTACATATGGTCAAATCAATCGTTTGAAATAATATTATATAAAAAATCGTACAAACCGTGCTTCTAGCGTTTCCACTACATTTTGGAGTCGTGAAACTTCTTGACCAAGCTTACGCCTTAAAAGCAAAACAATTAGTAAAAAACGTAAGTAAGAAATCAAGGGTTTAGAATTAGAAAGACAAGAACTTGGGAAAACAATGTCGGACCGTGAGCTGTGGAAGAAGGACTATTGTTTATTTCCAACCTGAGGGTCGAAAGATGATGATGTTGATGATGTGGAGACGCCTTAAGGTTGGGCTCATTAATCCCAAATGGGCTTTTCCAGAAAAAATCCATATTCCAACTGTTGAGGATGTCCATTTTTCTTAACACAAACCCACCTGTATATCCTTGGTCCCCAAATTCTTACCCCCTGGATATCCTAGGATATTGAAAATTTTGAACCCCCAACCCCCTGGATA
>JAUJPO010083616.1:0-10346 GCA_032270745.1 Tiaropsis multicirrata | reverse complement strand
CGGTGTGTGACGGACGGACGGACGGAAACACAGACAGTTGCTTTTGAAAGGCCCGTTCGCTAGCGCTGGGCCAATAAAATAAAATATATAGCTTAATACCTTGGATGCATTGTTTTTCTTTACCATGTTTCTATGAAGTTATTTCTCTTTTCATGAATCTGACACATTAAATCTCAAAGAATGCAAGAGGGCACTTTTAAGCGTCAATTATTTCTAGTATATAGATTATCCTATCCTTGTTCTTAGGAGAGAGACTAGAAATTTAGGAAGCCATGGATTTACGATATTACAAAATTTAATTTTAGGAGAAAAGAATGGCACGATTTTCAAGAAATGCTTATCGTTCAAACTACTCTTTAGATATAAAAGGTTTGATTTTTGTTTTATTTTTGTGTGCCCGGTGTTAACTTTATCAGTGATACTACACTAGTTCATAACTCCAGAGATGTACATAACTCAAGTTGTAATTCTCCTATGAACTCCACTGGTTAAGTACCCGGAGATAAAACAAGGCCGAGCGAACGGGTCTTCACAGCTTATGCTCCGAATCGCGCACATTCCTACAGATCTACCTTCTTTGTTCTAAAAAATTCAAGTTCTTCTTTCGCTTGTACATTATCTCGACCTCCCAAGGGACCGAAAATAAATTTGAGATTAGCAAGGGTTCGTAGGTCATGAAAAGTTCGAGATAAAGGGATTTTTGATTATAGACCTTTTCATAAATTGCGTCCCGACCAACTAAACGACTGCCTCGTTTTGAATTGAGCTCTATGGTAACCTAATCCCAAGGGAGCTTATCAAAAGTTGACTCCAATGATAAGATGTATCATTTTCAGTCTCGTGAGACATAATCATCTAATTGTATGAAAACGAGGCAATCGTTGCTCGTGACGTAATTCATGGAAAGGTCTATTAACCTCCTATTAATTCTGTTTGACAGGCAAACCAAACGAATGCATGACACTCAAAGATGAATACGTAGGTGATTTTACTTCCACCACCACAACGACCACCGTTGAAGATAATGTGTGATTGGCTCTCAACAACTTCCCAACATTCTTTCGACGTCCGAATAACGCTATAATATGTTAAAACAACGTCGTTTGGACGTTAAAACAACGTCGTTTGGACGTTAAAACAACGTCGTTTGGACGTTAAAACAACGTCGTTTGGCCGTTAAAACAACGTCGTTTGGACGTTAAGACAACGTTGTTTGGACGTTAAAACAACGTCGTTTGGACGTTAAAACGACGTCTACTGGGCTAATCGAATTGGTTGGTTTATGAAAAGAGACAAATATTTATTTAAAAATTGACAGAAACTGTTTGGTAAAAATTTCCAGTGTTTTTTCAATTTCAAGCTCAAAATGTTTCTTCAGGATTTAAGCATCACGGCAATTGTGTTTTGAATACGAGGCCAATAATTGAATTTGCTCACGGATGGGAATGATAGCATCAACGTCACATATTACTATTTAATATTTCCATTATTTCATCATAATATTAAATTGAAAATATACAATATATTGACTAGATTAAAAATTAATCATTTCCAAGATTTTAGAGATTAAGTATATAAAAAATATAAGAAACTAAAAATTTAAGCTAAAAAAATACCAGTTACGAAAATAAAAAATTGATTTGACAAATTTACCATGTAAAACCAAGTCTTGTGCCTGATTTACCAACGTGTCCGTACACACGATTCCCTACACTTTCATCTTTCAAATAATGTGGTAACTGGACCCCAGTGGCGTCGGCAACGATGTAACTCGGCCTCAATCCGGCATTACCTTCGAATTTTGGACCGCGACCTCCGCCTGGTCCTTCACGGGCGGCTTTGATCAAAGGGAAAGGGTTACGCCCGTTATCGTTGGCATTGGTAGTGACCTTTTCAGCATAATTTTGAAAGATTTCTTCTTCTTTGATTAGGAGTTCTTTATTTTTTTTATCAATATCCAGCTGTTCGTTTCGTTCGTTTGTAACCATTTCACCTTTTTGGAACTTTAAGAAAGGAAAGAAAAAAATATAAGACCAAGTACCAATTTTAAATTCTTGCGAAAGTATTTGAAAATTTGAACTCATTCTCAAATTCGCATTAATTTATTCTCGCATTAATTTGTTCCTTTAAAGGGTAGATCATTTCAATTGTTTACGTTAAGTAACCAGATAGCCCATATTCCTACAGTCTAGTACGGATACCAAGGCAGACTTAAGGTTGTTCTAAAGCAAAGATATTTTGTATTTTTCCACTTTTTTTCTATCCAGTATAGAGTGTTCTTTAAAATCAATCACTATAAAGATTCCCTTTAAAGTTGTCCAATAACTTCATTTTAAACGGAGCTTTTATTAGGTTATGAGAGGAATTCTTCTAAATACATACAATTTGGTCTTTGTGGGTACTTTGTAACTTGCTTGCTACTTGTCGTGTTTCTTTACGCTCTGCTTTCATATCATCGAAGAACTAAATAATATAAGAAGAAAAAAGTTGCCCAATAAGAATACAAACTTTCTGTTTGAAATTAAATACTTAATTAGATTAAATAAACCTCATTTATTAATTAACAAACGAAAATAAATCTCCACACGTCAAATCCCGATCTGCAAATATTGATATTTTTAAATTTTTTAAAGAAAGATTTCACTGAAGATGGGCTCAGCGCTGTTAAACTCTGAGTTTGAAGAAAAGATTGTTTCAAATTTAATACATAAGGTCTATTAAAAAATATTGAGCATTATCAAATGAGGAGATTCAAATTAATTCAAAAAATTTCTAAATACAAGAACTTTTAGCCGTAAAAAGAAACCCCAAAAATAAAGTTAAATACTAGCAGTGTAATTTTTTGGAGGTGGAGTACAACTAAATATATTTATGGAAGTTCGATTAGTTCAAAAAAGAGGCAAAAACAAACAAATATTTCTTAAAGTAGATAAATCGTTAGGCCAATTTGAGACCGAGTTTGGAGAACGAAGCATCGAGACAAAAAATTGTCTCTTTTATTCAAGCGATTTTTAGAGACTATTGTACCAAAGAACGACGTTCGAATCGATCTCGAATTGGAAGATAAATTATATGTTAATGCTGGTTCTTATCACTTTCATTTACGGACGTCCAAGGACAAATGAATGGAAAAATTGATTGGTTAAGTGAGTTACCTTATTGTCTTCTTTGATACGTTGTTGTAATAGCATTCGGTCTTGTTCTTTGTTATGTTGTTGTTTATGATTCGAATCAGTCACCTGTCGATCAAAAAAAAATTATAGCGACGGTGGCCTAGTGGTGAGAGTGTTCACATCCCGTTCGCAAGGTCGTGGGTTTAGGGTCAGACCAAAGACATTAAAACTGGTACTCGCTGCTGTCCTGCTTGGCACTCAGCATTAAGGGATTAGAGCGAGGGTAATTGTAGAAATCCAGGGAAAGGTGTGGCGCCCTCCACTATCTTCGGGTAGATAGCTAATTGACTTCGGGTCACCCTCGACATATGACGTTAGAAGAGTTAGAAAAACGTTGTTTTGAAGTTAAAAAGAGCGTTCCATGTCTGCTGAATTAATGCCAATCATAAATATTGTGACTTTGAAATCATTTAGCATTAGGAAAAATGATAATGACGTATTTTGAAAGAGATTTTTTAAATCAAGGATATTCATGATTAAGCATATAAGTTATCATTACGTCATTTTTTCGAACGGAAACAGCCAAAAAATCCGGAATTTGGCCTTTATTTTGGGTGTTTCCGTTAGGAAAAATTACGTCAGTGCTAACATGAATAACATTCCTATTTTATTGGAATTATCGGCAAAACAGAAAATAGCCACCTAGTAGTATAACAAATGATAAACGCAAAGTATAGAAAACGTACGATGACCAGAGGCGGTTAAAGAACCATCAAGAAAGTACAGTCCAAGCGCCAACTAGCGGACACCCGAAAGGTAGACAGCTCTGATTAGTGGACAGATGTTTTCCCCCTGAATTTAGAGATAATATTACCAACCGTTCCAATTAACGGACACCAAGTCGAATTCCCGATGGTGTCCGCTAATCAGAGCTTCGATTGTACTCAGAGATTTTGACGTAGAGTTTTGATTTCCATATATAAGGAACATGGACAAAAGCAGCATGTGTCAAATCAAATTGATTTAGTTTGGAAAAAGATCGTAGATCAAAACTTTTTCCTTGAAAAGGATTGAAAGGAGGCATCCCATTGACGAAAACTTGGACTTTTTACAACGTCGGTCCAAAGAGTTTGTAGACTTTTTTAAAATAGCAGATAATCAGCAAAAACACAGTATAATTTCCCTCTGAAACTCACACTCAATGCTTTTGAAAGTGGCTTGTTTGCATCTGGTAGCAATAACTGACCTTATTTACATCAACTTTTAAAGAAAAAGCTCATTTCTAAAAGTCTACGAACCTTTAGTCCAGCATTGTAGATGGCCGATCTTCTGCCGAATTTAATTCAGAGTTAGACTCGACAAAGCAAAAAACCGGCCTTTTAAGAGAACAATCAGAATTCGTCATACCATTTGTACACGATGATCTTTCATGGCTTCTAAAGAATCTTTTTGTTTTTGCATTTTGCGATTCAATTCTTCCTGTAAAAGCAATCAAAAGAAGATAATAGGAAAAGCTGTACAAAATATTTGAAATTTTATTTTAAAACATCTTACCCCCATCGGCCACAAGACATTAGTTCAACGTCTTTTCAACGTTATAACACTGTAAATACGCACAAACAACGTTGAACAAACGTTGAAATAATGTTGAAAAGACATCTTGTGTTTGATTGGTGTTGTTTGGAATAAGCTTATTTCATTTGATGATAGTTGTCTGTTATCTATGGTTGGTTTGTAGCCGTGTTTGGGCTCTTGCCAACCTTAATAAGCTTTAAAAAAAATCTCGTCTTTTGAGTGTAAGTCACCCAAGAAATGACACACATTCACACGCAACTGTGTTCATAATTCACACAATCCTGATTTTAAAAAATCGGGGAATTTTTCACACAAATCATAATTCACGCGTCGAGAATTCGTCATTAATAACACATCATACAAAAGCAACCTAATTTGCAATTACTACCTGTATACTCAACTTTTTATCTAGCTGACGATGGTAGGGTTTGTTACGATTTTGTGTGTAGGCTTGTTTTCAAAAAACCTCTACGGACGCGAAGTGCAAAATTCTTATTGTCACGTGGATAAGAAAGTCAAGTCAATTCTCTTGAGGCATCGCTTTACTATGTTTAACTATTTTTAGCATCTTAATAACACATGCAATAAAAGCTGATTCGCACGATAATTGTTTTCAAAAAAAATACATGTGAATAAAACATGTATAAAATTTTATAAACAAAGAAAACTTATCAAAACGCGTGATGAATTTGTAAAATGTTCACTCTATTGTTGTCAGTCCTCAGATCTGAGGACTGGTGAACACACGGCAGAATGTAAAAATCCACCCATTGTGCGGAATTGGAGCATCTGGAGCAGAGCATAATGTTTTTACCATTCGCTTTTGTTCACGTTCCGCAACAGCTTTGGCAATTCGATCATCTTCATCATCAACGCGTTGTTGCATGTTAGCTTGTAATTTGTTGCGCATCATTTCTGTATGTTGTTGGAAATTACTGGTAGTTGGTTGGTTGAAAAAAATGAAAAAAGACATCAAAATTAGTATTTTGAATGGAAATTTCTGCAAAGAGGGGTTACTTTGGCGAGAGGTGCTACAAAAGTATGAAGAAAATTTATTCCAATATTCTTGTTATCTTCTCCTCAGTAAGTGACTTTCATTCATGATATCTTCGTTCTAAAAAGGTTATTTGGAAATTTTATTGTTCAAAATTCAAAACTAGTGGAAAACACCTCAAGCTGTTTAAAATATTTTTATATAAAATATTAATTCATGGATTATCACCATTTTTGGCTTTATTGACGACTAGAAATCTTGACTTGAAGCAACAATTATGAAGCATAAGAATTATAACTTTGTCTATTAAAGCGTCATAACTTTCAAGATCACAAGTTTTTGAAAATACTAGAAAAATCGTCTCCCTCTAAAGGGTCGTGAAATTGAAATATAGAAATCGTCAAAATTTATATAAATTTGATTTTCAAAACTTCGTCACTTTGTCAAATCCTCTAAAGGATAAATAATACAAGATTGTTTCAGCTTCTTAATTTGAATTAAAGATACCATTATAAACTCCTAGAGAGACGGCCTGTTTCTTTCACACAGCCACCATTTAAAACACTCTAATCCAGTAAGCACAGAGCGCCGGTTGAACGTCCAAAAAACGCCTTTCAACATAAAAAATCGTCACATGGAACAACGTCTTGCGTTTACTGGAAAGGAAAGGTCTGGTGAAAATGATTTTAAGAATCAAACTTACTTAAAGAGTTGTTGCTCTTTATGTTTTCGCATATTTGCCATTTTCTGAAAATAGAAGAAATAAAAAGTTTAGAAAAATAATTATTCACATTCTCTATAATTCAATTTCCAGGGGTAATGCTTCTTGAGAAAAACAATTATTCACACTCTTCAATCTGATTTCCAGGGGGGGGGGGGGTGAAACAAAATTGTTGATTCTGTTTTCAAACAATAAATGCCGTTTCACAATCTTATCGTTTGGCTACCTTATTTTAAGTCCTGAGAGCCTTATAAAAAATTCTAAAGAGGCCTAAGTCGATATTTGCTTTTTATGTCTCAATAACTAAAATCTTAGAGAAATGTTTGATTTTTAAAGAGATTATCCATCAAAGCCCATCTATGATGACTAGTGAAAGGGCCAAAGTCCGTATTTCGATCAGTAAATGGCAAATGTTGTAAGGGATCACTTAGAAATAAGGTAGCAACTTATACATCATTTGTATCAGACTGGACAATTAAAATCAATTTTTGGAAACATGCAAATAAAGTATAAATTTTGTTGAAATTAATCATGATTATCAGACATGTCAGTCCAAAAAAAACAACAACTTCCTTTTAAAAGATAACACCAGAAGGTTACTTCATAAAAGATTTCTCATCCCACCGCGGACTGGAAACAAAGATATTATTTTGGACGGCCTTACCCTTTTAGCTTTGACGAATTTTTTGATTTTTTCATTTTCAGCTTCTTCGTTTAAGAGGTCTTCTTCTTCTTTTTCCTGAAATGTAAAGATTGTAGTAATTGATGACGGCAAAGTTTGGTCAGACATACCTGCAAATTTGAGATCTTAGTCACGCAATGCTTCCAACTCAGTCTTTTCGTTAGAACATCTGACGTCTATAATACACTGGACAGGCTCCTTATGGATTCCCATGAAAGAATGTGTTCAATTTGATGAAATTATGTTTCCGATTTCTTCAGGGTTTCCTCTGGTAAATATGGAAAACAACATGGCTGACTCGACTTCATAGTCAAAATAGTGAGAAGACTAATCCAGTGGATTAAGGCACAGAACAGTGCTTAAAACTAATAGCAGATTCTTCCATGAAATATATGAAATATATTAATCCTGACAGTACTCTTTAAAGGTAAAGGGTACCTTT
The DNA here is from genome assembly GCA_032270745.1 of Tiaropsis multicirrata. Lineage (NCBI taxonomy): Eukaryota > Metazoa > Cnidaria > Hydrozoa > Leptothecata > Tiaropsidae > Tiaropsis > Tiaropsis multicirrata. The sequence continues at coordinate 2,819 of JAUJPO010083616.1, read as the reverse complement.
TTCAAATGGATTTCATTTTTATAGAATTCTTTGAGGGCGACTTTCTTTTGACGATGTCCATTCTCGATGATTTTCTTTGTGCTACAATAAACATCGAATTGATCTTTCAGTGCTTTGCCTTCTTCCTTGTCTTCTGTCTTTTCAAATTGTTTGATATTGTCCCGATCCTTCACTCTGTAAATAAGAAAGTTATTTTAAATAGGGCTAAAATGCACCTTTTTCGAGATTCAAAAAATAAATGTTGACCTCGTTTCAAAATTTATTTGTAATGATACCACATTTACCTAGCGGGCACAGAACGTTATTCCAATATTATTTCAACCTCTAAAAATATTAACGTTCTGACGTTGAAAAAAAACGTTGTTTGGACGTTCCGTACCTTCCGGGCACAAAATTTGTATTTCTAAATGACAGTTTTAATAACATTGAAATGTGTCTTGCAGTTTACAGCATCACGGCAATCTGGCTTTATAAAATGTACACAAGACCAACGTTTATTTTGCATATCTTTAGAAGAGAAACTCTAGTGACTTCGGTAATTTTGGGCGGTATGTATAATTGAATGGTTTCAAATTTTGTTCGCAAACTTTTCTAGCATAGTTTTTAAAAATGCCCGTCCCTGAGCAAGTGTTTAATGGAAAAAACATATTAGTTGAATTCCTACTGTAATTTCTGAAAGTGTGCAATTTCCAAAGATCTCTGGAAAATCTCCTTTGTTTTTTCTTGGTCATCTTTCAGTAGGTCTTCAAGACTCTAAAAAAAAAGAAAAAACAAGTGATACTTTCATGGACCTACCTGGTTATAAAATGAAATTAACCCTTAAAAACGACTCATTGTTTTGGGGAGATAAGAATCCTACCAGATCCAAATTTAAACATCAAAGTAATCAGCTTTGGTCTAACTTCTACTTTAATCCCAGTAAACCAGAGACGTTGTTTTGACGTCCATATGACGTTTTAGACGTCAAACTGACGTTCTGTAATTAATGGGAAGCAGGGTTTACCCACAAGACACCATAATAGAATAAAATGGAAAATGAAATGGAAATGTGGAGCATATAAATCAATCGGATCCTCAAATCTGGATTTTCTAGACTTGTAAAATAGTACTTTGGTACCTTTTTTTGCTTGACCAATAAGCGATTATTTCTTTCATTTTGAAAATCTTGTCTCGTTTTCTTGAAAGCAATTTGTGCATCTCTTTCTTTTAACACTTCGGTAAGCAAAAGTGCTCCCTAAAAAAAGGAAAAAAGTTATGAAACACATTTTTAAATAACTTAGTAGAATGATAAATTTTTGTTCCATTCGTCAATTTAGACCAGCTTTGGGTGGGGTTTGCGTGAGATTTTAGAAACCTACCTAGGTGTGATCACTAGTAATCTCCCTATATAGATGCTTGAAAACTAAAAAGTCTAAATTACATTAAAATTAATGATGCGATGAGTACACACCTATAACTGAGGAATTTGAAAAAACCACCATAATACTCACATGGAATCCTTTGACCCGATCAGTCTCATAATATTGTTGTTGCTTAGCTCTTTCAATAGCTTCTTTACGTTTTTGTGCTTGGATTTTGGCTTCCTCAATGTCTATCTTTTTGCGCTCCTCCTAAAAATAAAAAATATTAGTTGAAAAAGATTTTGCAGCAAATTTTGGACGTGGTACACGTGGTACGTATTGAATAGTTTCCAAAATGGCTAGCTTTTTTTCCATTTATTATTACCCTAGACAAACTTTTAAGTAAATTTATTAAATTTGGAAAAGAAGGAAAACAATTCAAGCCTCATCATAAAAACTCATTTCTTATCAATTGAATTGGAACCATATAATGAGGTGACATCCATTTTGTATGTAAAGGAATTATGAAAATAACTGAAAACCTAAATATGCTAAAAATATGACAAATTTGGATCAAGATCAATTTCTAAAAAACTCTGTTCAAATATAAGGAGATTTATAATGGACTTAAATAGACCTTATAAAGATTAAATATTACAGTAGTCAATCAGGTTCATATTTCACCTCTTCTTGTTCTTCGCGGAGTTTCCGTGCTTGTAGTTTCTTCAATCTCTGACCTTCAATAGTATTTTCCCAATGTTTAACTAATTCTTTCGATTTGGCATGAAGATTTTCTCTATCACGTTTTTGTTGTTCAGCTTTTTCTGAAGCTTGGTTGTATCTGGCAAGGTTGTTTTGAATTCTTTGCCAATCTTTTGGTTGAAAGACAGCAACCTCCAAAAAAAATAATTCTGGTTTTATAGTTTGTTGGTTTCAATGAAAACATAAAACCTTGAGCACTTATGACTTAAAAGAACTTACTACTAACACTAATTATCTTTAAGATAACATCAAAATATAAATATGTTAATACATTTTAGTCATTTTATCAATACATCTTTTGGAAATCTGGATATGTTAGCTAATTACAATATGAAGTTAGCTTAATTAAAACTTACCTCATTAGGGTTAATTCCTTGAGCCATCAGGCCTATTCTTGGTAATTCTGAGGCCAACCCTAAAAAGAAGCACAATTGATCAAATAATATACATTTTTATAAATATAAATTTTGTTTAGAAATAGCATACAGGGTGTCCCAGAAAAAGGTTTCGGTGTTTGGCGGCCTCCTGGACTTGAAAAAATGCCTAATTTGATACCCCTTTTTTGACGTATTTTTGCATTTAAAAAAAAAAGATTTTTACTTCAAAAGCTTTTAACTTGGTAAATACTGAACCGAGTTCGAAAAATTATGGCTTAAAATTTAAGTTAGACTTTCCTCTCTCTAATGAAATAAAAATATTAATCAAAAAACATTTCTT
>JAUJPO010083605.1:0-10346 GCA_032270745.1 Tiaropsis multicirrata | reverse complement strand
ATTAAGCGCGGTTCAGAAGCGGCCTGGGATTTTTGCTCCCCAGAAGCTGGCCCGAGCATGGCCCGGGATTGTGCAGGGCCTGCGCGGGCCATGCTCGGGCCTTTTCAACCCACGGGCATGTGCCAGGTAGCGAAACCTTCATTGTATCAATTGACATCGCCTGGTCATGTTTGGTGTTGAAAAAATAATTGGAACTTTAGAACTTAATATCTGAACATATGACTTTTTAGGCCCATGTTTGTGTCAATTTTAATTACTTTGCCTTATATAGCTAGATTATCTATAGAATCTACACTGTACACTTACCTTTTTTGATACAAGCAAAACCCATTAACAAACAAACAAAGTCAAAGTTGACCAAAGTTCATCCAGATCAAAAACAAAACAATCTTCTCAATCCTCACAGTCCATTTTTTTTTAGAATTGTACAGGTAGTCTGTTTTCTGCAGCCTGCTTGAGCTTACTTTATGGCTTACAAAAACATGACAAGTTCTACATTTCAAAAAAAATATTGAGTAGACTGGAGGACTCCCTCAGACTGAAAGTTTACAAGCTAAAAAGAAGAAACTGAAAGAAGGACATTTTGACGAAACGCCTCAAGGCTGTTCTGTACGTGTAAAGCCTGGGTACCAATTACTGATGAATAACTTTCACCCTGCCCTCGACTCCAGGGCCCAAATGATTCGCGCCGTAGAGTGGGTCCGGTGACCGTGTAAATATAGGAAATCATTTAGCCAGAGCCACGCGTCCATCAAAAGTGTCAATAGCGTTCGCTGGTCAGATAAGGCCTGGGGTCGAGGGTGAATAACTTTTTGTCGACTTTTTGCGTATGGATGGCGCTCCAGCAGCCAGGCGCCCTTTCTTAAACCTCAGAATCTGCCTGATTCACGAATCGCCAAAGGCGAGGTATATGAGAGGTATCACCTATTTTTTTAGTGTCATGGTTTCTTAAAAATGATTTCAAACTAGGGCCCCGTTAAGACGTTTCGTTCCGGGTTCGCTTTCTTTTTCTTTTTTTTTTAATTAACGTCAAACTGTCAAACTGTCAAACCGCTCCATTCTCAAAGTCGTGCAGTGAGAAGATTTTCAACCTATAAAGGCTTTTTTTTCATCTTGTACGTAAAATATTACCGCGCGGAGTTTGGTTACCTAAAAAATCTTGCTTTCCTACTAAAAGTTTTAACTCCAGTTTCTTTATTATCGATTCTTTAAAGTTTGGTGTGATTGAGGAGATATTGGTGTTTAACAAAAAAGTACCCCAAAAAAGGCCTCGGCACGGAAAGGGTTAAGATCCACCTTTTTTGGTTTGCCTACTATTACCAGAGATAGAATTGGTTAAATTCAAAGACGCAGATAGGTAGGAAAATAAAGCTAAATAGTAACTTTTTCAAAACAGAAAGAAAAAAATGAATCGGGTGCTCACAAATTAATAGGGTGTCCAAAATTTAATTAAAACTTTTTGAAACATTTTCAAAAACTTTGTTAAATGTCCAGGAATAAGCATTTTGGATCAGTTTTGAAGATATAAAAAAATTACTAACCTTTAGCAACCGCTGTACCTTTTAAAAATTCTTATATCTTTCCAACCTCGATTCCAGGGCGAACCTTCGGCGGCCGCACAGGAAAATTATGAGAGGCAAATAGGTTATCTTAAATAACCTAAGCGTCATATCTAATGTCAGAAAGCTTATCGCCCTGGGTACGAGGTTGATCTGTTTGACTTTTTTTTCTCATGAATTTTGAAATTCAAAGGTAAATTGTGATCAGAGGGATAAGATTCAGACAATTCTTTTGGTACCAATTGGAAAGCCCTTAGTCTCAGTTTTCGAAAACAACGAAGGCATTTTGGCTGAAAACCAGGTGGTTTTGAGCTATCGTCAAAATACCGAGGGTCATAAAAATTACGTCATTCGGTGGCTAAAGGTTAACGATTCATCACGTCGAATATCACTGGACAATAATAGGCGACACCTCTCTCTACATCCTATTTTCACCGATGACAATCTTCTTGTAAGACTTATTTTCACCATAATATTAATGATTTCAATAATATACCAGTAAACCCTTTTTTAAACGCTAATATTATTTTTTCTCAAATTTTATGAAAACAATTGTCAGTTAACCTCTAAAAACAACAAATTACGAATTTATTTCGAGGTTACAGTTACAAAAAAGATAAAAAAGACAATGTTATCATTTTTCTTTTGATCCTGTCTTTATCAATGGGTTTGTTTTTATCATTTCACAATAATTTATCCTCTTAAAAAACGTTTCCTAGTACTTCTTACCAAAAATTGATAATTATTTTCCATTTTGTAATGCTAAAAAAAGTATAATATACCTTTTACGTCAGACGAGCAACGACTGGTGCCTTGTTTTGAATCGTGAGACATAATTACCTTGGTAACTGTATGAAAACGAGGCAGTCGTTGCTCGCGACGTAATTTATGAAAAAGTATAATTGTAACAAAAAAATAATAAAATAAATTTCTTCAAAATCAGCTAAACCGTATATCAAACGTTCTAAATCTTTAAAAAAAATTAAAGGTGTGCAAAAAATACCAAAAAAAACAAACAAACAAACAGATGGCAACCATTGGTTATTTTAAATCAAAATATTAAACAGTTAAAGGGGCGTTAAACTCATGTAATTGGATTTCCCAGGGGACCGGAACATTTGTTCGAATTACACGAATTCTCGAATTATAGTTCGTGAGTTAAACTGTACTTTTCATTCATGAAAGTTCTGGTGAAAAGCTGCGGCTTTTCCAATTAGCCAAAGTTGTTATTCAAAATATTTCTGTTATCCATAAAAGAGTTATATTCTATTTTCCTTGATTGCATTAATGACAACAGTGTCAACCTCGCACCCCCCCCCCCCCCCCAGGTACCTTCGACATTTCTGTATGATATATCAAAGAATACACTGGAACTGGCAACTTTTTGATCAACTTATGTTTTTTATCGAGCCATATAAAAAACATCAAAAGGCGCGCAAAGAAACCTGGGAACGAGGTTGTATTTGGTGCGTGATTGGTGTTATTGTTATTATTTTGGTGTCTATTTACATTTTTGATCAACTAAAACTTTTATCAATAAAAAACATCATTTTTACTATGAAATTCCACATTTATTTGCAGTAATTACTCTATAATATAAAACATTTCGCAAAAGAATAAATGGACGGTGGCCACAGTCTAGTCTTGAAGAAGAGAGGAGAGCACAATGTCCAAGTTTTTGACGATACCAGAATAAAGAGGATAACGAAATCTCTCTGTTACAATGTCTGTGTAAAAAAAAATTATAAATCAATCACGTCGGAATCCATCTTAAAGCCCGGTCTCCACTCAGCACGCGCAGCTCTCGCCTTTTATGTTTCTCTGTTCTGATTGGTCTCGGAGATTGTTACATAATGTTTTCTCTGAGACCAATCAAAAGAGAGAATCATGAAAAGCGCGCGCTGTTCTCACTAAGAGGAGACCGGTCTTAAAATACCTTGAATTCTTCAGCTTGCATGGTGTGGTGTATTTTATTACAGTACTGAACAACTTCTTTAGTGGATACAAGACTCAACGTGAAAACAAAATATCCTCCTGACCATTCTGATATTCATTACGTTATCATCCCAAAAAAACGGATGTTGGCCACTAGTTTTATTGTTGTTAAAATTCCAAAACTGGTGGAAAACACCCGACTTTTTAGGGTGCTTCCGTATAAAAGATTACGTAATGGATATCATGGATATTATTATAATGAAAATCTCCTCAAGTAGAGATGATCAAGAATCTCTATATAAGATCTCTTATAATGTGAATGTCAATCAAGTCTGACGAAGACCACTTCTACTGTTTATGCGTGTGCCCCAAGTCGAATTCAAACGACCATATTGATGTATAGACCACAGGCTAAATGACGTCATCGTCGTCCCTAGCAACCATCAATATAACATAATTATCATCATAGAAAAGCACTTTTTCGTTTTTCAGCATTCGATCCTTCAGATAAGACAGAGGGCGTGCGATTGCGTTTGACGGGCGGCGAGGGTGACGTATCGCGGGTTTGCAAATGGGAATTATGACGTCGATCCCGCCCTCCTAAGACGGGCGTTATGTCGGAATCGTTGGCGGAAGAAGATCCACGTCGTCGGTTATCGTTGTACGTCATCGACTTGCGAAATTTGGGCGCCCAGTGTCCGAATAGAGTTTTGACTGACGTGTGACGTGATGGCATGGATTGGCTTGTACCATTTCCCGTGTGGTGAGCAGATCCTTTGGTGCTGTGACTACTAGAATTCTGTGAAGAACAAAAAGGAATATTAAGAAAAAGGAAGATATTTTGTTTCACGAATTGCAGCATAAACCTAAATCTTGCGTGCCTATACCTATATAATTCTTTGTAATGAAAATGATTGGATTTAATTTGATTATTATCTGGAACAACCCATTTTTAATTTTTTGCACATTATTGCATTGCAGTCATTCTCAAACTATCATGCAAATTAGTTTCATTTGAAAAATATTTATATAATATTTCCTTATCGGACAAAATTAAACAGTTAAAAATGGCTAAAAACCTAATTTTCAGCCGGACAAAATTTTAGTCACTTTTGACGGACTAATTTTTTTTATTAGCTTACAGAGATTTGGAAAAGAAAAATTTACATTCGAATTCCAAAATTTTTTGCTGCTAAGATAGTTATGACTTTCGTTTTTAGTCCCTGCAATCTGTCAGTGTTGATGTCAAATTAAAAACTTTAATTCAAATCTCAATAGACTCTTTTGTTAAATACAGTATTCACATATGAATACAGACTTCATCGCTGTGTTTCCAATAATCAGAATTGACATTATAATGTCTTTTAATGATATTTTTTATAGTCGTTTCACGTACATATAGTTGGACCGCACCTCCCATCAAGACAGTTCCGAATTGAAAGAAAAAGAAAGGAATATATTATGATAAAAGCGTTTCTATGAATTCAATTCCTATCCTTCTTTTCCAAATCCCTAGTTTATATTAACTTCTGATAAATTTCTTTTTCAATTAGTGACGTTTTTAAACATCATTAGTTAAGGGTTGTTTGTTAGCATTAAAGTTAGCATATTACTGAAGGCCATGCATCCAAACAACACCTTACTCGTTTTTGAAGAGATCACAGGCATGCTACGTCGGTGTTCTTTCGGCGCTGACCGATCGTTTCGTAAAAACGACGAATGCTTTCGGCGCAAACTCGGCGAATGGACGACGACTTCTTTAATTGTGTAAAGAAATCCAGTTTTCGTAGATTTTGTAGGCGATTGTGGCTAGAAAAGGTATTTCAAATGCAAAAAAGTGTGTTTATACATGCAGATTTTAAATAGGTGCAATTTCTGTACGTGCAAGTGAATAATAAACGTGTGTAATAAGTTGTCTGTCTGTCGCTCGTGTTAGTTTGCAATTACATTTTGCTTGTATTTTATTTTTGACTTGCTCTTTTAAGGCTTTCTATCATTTAAAATAACCATGAAAGTGAAAGCATTAAAGAGTGACTTCTCGTTGTTTGTGCGCTAAATAAATCTTCAAAAGTGCAGGCTTTTCATAGATTTAAAAGGTACATGCTAATATTGTTAGGCTGTGCAATATACTTACAGTGCTCCTTGGAGGAGGGCCTAAAGAATTGGTACTGTTTGTTCTCTGCATTCCTTCGAAGTCTTCGCCATCTGAAAAAGAAAACATTGTCATTTTACTTGTTTTCAAGCTATCTTTTTCTCCTTAAGAAATCTTCTCCGGAAAGCTTAAAAATGTCCTTAGCGTGTTCTTAACTTTTTACAGTAGAATTACGAGTTAACATTTTACTGAAACCTGGACAAAATGAAGTTTGGCACAGAGGTACTTTAATAGGATATTTGATCACCAAAAAAAAGCCCCATCGATTTAACATTAGGAAAATATTTGGGCCGTTTTTTCCCTCCCCAGGCCAAAGCTTATTAAGGGAAAAAGATTGCAATTTCAAACTCATTTTAAAGCATTATCCCATATAAAAACTTTTAAGTGGATATGGACGATCTCTGTACCTAACACAAGATATTTTTAAAGTCAAAATATGAAAAAATTGCACAAAAAGCCCAAAACTGAGGAAAAACGCATACTTTGACCCTAAGTGTCCCAATTTAGGTACAGAAATCGACCATATTAGGTACCTCGGTACCTGGGAATTTTGTCCATGTGATTATCTTATTCTACCTGTGCTGAAAGAGAGGAGAGGAGGGCAGATTTTTTCTTGCTTCAAGGAAAATACAATAACAAACGTATAGAAAATAATCAAACCGCTGATCTCTACTATAATCCACTGGATATGATTTCCCACTATTTCGGCGACTTTGTATCTAATTTTGACAACAAATCCGTCATGTTGTTACAGTTTTAAAGAGAGGAAATTTTGAAAAATCGGAATTAATTTGGTGGGTTTGTTGTCAAAAACTTGGACACGCGTTTTCATGGAAATCCGTAAATAGAAACAGCCTGCCCGGTGTATCCCAGTATTTCAACATTGTTTCTACGCCCAAATGACGTTCTGACGTTAAAACAACGTTGTTTGGACGTTAAAACAACGTTCTGTGCCTGCTGGGCTTATCAGAGACGCCAGCGACGCCAGCGAGCCCAACCTGAATCGACTTCGTTGATATCACCCATTGAAGCCGATGTCATAATCTTGTTGCTGTGGCTTTCTCCGTCATTTGAATGATTTGCACCGATGCGCAGGTCTGTTAGACTAGTGGTCTCCGCTCCACCGGCCTCCATCTTTGATGGTGTGTCTTGTAAGAGAAGCGATTTCGTGCGTCCGTCGTCTCTTCGGTTATGCCACGTTAATTGGTTTACTTTGCTAAGAGCTGTAAGAAAATAAAAAAATAAAAGAAGATGTAAAGGCGGGCCTGTATCTCCGCCATCTTAACGCCCACTAATAGGGTGCTCATTACGGTTGCCTGATTATCAGATCTTTGGATCTGGAAGTTCGGGAGATGATGAAGTGGCGATCAAACAGACCTACACTAGGAGCTGAAGTATGAAATATGAAACATAGAAAGATTTGTCAGTCCTTTGGTTGTTCTTGATTCGTCTTTAGGATCCCTGTCTTCACCCCTACTAGTGTTTTAGGTAGCCTCAAGATAATCAAAATCGGAGACAGTACAAATTAAAATAAAACAAATAAAATTATGGAGATTTATTCCTATTAAAGTTTTAAGGAGAGCTAAAAAAGAAACAAAAAAGAAAACAGTGATGTTATCTTCAAAAAATAAGAAATACTGACCTAAACGAATGTTTTCCATACCAGTGGTCTATTAAAAAAATGACAATAATTCATAATTGGTAAGTATCCTAAACGTTAAGTAATGTCTTGCAAACGAGGCCAGATAAGTTATTTTGTGAATCCCTCTCGAGAAGGTCAGAGCGATGAATTACCAAGATAAGCTAGACAGAAGAAGACGAGATGCTGGACCACAGAAGAATATTTACTTGAAGACACCAAGAAGATAGTATACAAACTAACATATTTACCGTTACCGACATATAATTTCAGGCTCGGGTACAGAAGGAGGCTATAACCAATGGAGGAGAGTGCACTTTGTTAGCCTACCTCCTCTATCCGACCCTGAGTTTCATCTTCCAATTTTTGTCTCGATGCTTCGTTCTTTGTAGTACTAAGGTCTCTTAAAAATCGCTTGAATAGAAGAGACAAATTTTTGTCTCGATGCTTCTTTCTCAAAACTCGTTTAAGAGACTTTAATACGGAAAACTTGAGAGTGGTCTCGAGTGAATTATACTATGATAAATTACCTCTCTAATGTACTCATCCAGTTCTTCAACGAAGGAACGTCTGGTCTTTTCGTCTTTCATGTTGAACGTGGCCACCACTTTGTTGTCAAATCGACCAACAAGAAGTACGCCAAGAGAATAATCTATAAATGAATATGAAATATTTGATACCACTAGAAAGTCAATGAATATGATGATACAGAGGCTAGAGCTTGTTATGTTATATTATATATTTATCTCATTTGTTTAATATCTATTTTTACTTTTTATCAAAATTATTATCCTTCCTTCCATCTTAACTGATGGGTTATTTTATTATTTTTGTTGTTTTGTTCACGTTGTTTGTAATATGTCTGTGAGTCTGTTGTGTGTGTTTCCTGTTTTGTTGAGTCGTTTCAGCCTTTTAAGGCCTGTTGGATATGAAGCTTAGCTCTTAGATATGATATGTGTAAGTCCTCTTTTTTGGTGTTTTAATTCTTTTTACAACAAATCCGCCATGTTGTTTCCATTTTTAAGAGAAGAACCGCAGAAGAAATAAAAAAGCCATTTTTTTGTCACTATATAGTTTTATTGTTAAATGTTCAATAATGATGGCAAACACCAGGATTATTAGGGTGTAACCGTAAAAAAGATTACGTATTGGATATGAAGAGTACTTACGTTCGTTGCTGAACTCAGCAACCTTCTTGCCCAGAAGAGGATACGAAGCTTTACACGTGAACATGTGACCGGCTCCGTGACTGCCACCTTTTCCACGTGGCTTAGCAAGCTAGATAAAAATAATAATAAAAAACAAGAAAAACATTTAATCAAGATGATCAGTCTGCTAAATGCATCAGCGAGGTTACGCAAAAGGTTGTTTAGGACGTTTGAGGCGGTTGTGGCGGCCTGTACATAGATATTTCTTTTGCTTTAGACAAATGACAAATTATGTACAGTCCGTCACAGGCGCGTCAAACGTCCTAAATGTAATATTACTATTAACCCCTACCTGTCTCCTAACGTTAAATAATAAATACAGAGAACATAAATACAACGAGAAGAAACACCAAGTTTAGCAAAAAAAGATAACAAAAGAAAAAAATTTCCATCCTCAAAGTATTTTCCCGAGTTTTCTTCTTACAATTAGTAAATCATTGAATAGAAACGCCAGTCTGTTATGAAGTTGTTTGTCCTTGCGATTTGTCTCGTGCACCTCTTCAACTGTGTACAATTTGACAAATTGACGGTGTGGTACAGCGAGGCTCTATGAAAACGAACAAGACATTATCTAAAGCAAGCATCAATTTCCAAAACCGGACTCAGATTTTTCAGAAACTAGATTGAAGCTCAATTGTAAAGCTGTCTGGACTAAACCTATATTCAAGCACCCTAGCGTAAGCCCATCACTCGTGGAAAAAGTAAAGTAAAATCAGATATAAAATAGTGGTCATAGCCCAGTGGTTTAAACATCAGCGCCACAAACCAGAAGTTCCCGGTTCGAACCCCCGTCCCTTCATGCTCAGTTCATTGGGCTTTTCCAGAAAAAGTCAGTATTTCCCCTGTTGAAGATATAGGATATCCAGGGGGATCCAAAAATTTCACTATCCTAGGATATCCAGGGGGTAAGAATCTGAAGACCAAGGATATCCAGGGGGTGGGGATTCAAAATATTCAATATCCTAGAATTTCCAGGGGGTAAGAATTTGAGGATCAAGGATATCCATGGGGGTTGGTGTTAAGAAAAATCGACATCCTCAACAGTGGGAATATGGATTTTTTCTGGAAAAGCCCATTTTTAAAGATAGTCGATTCAGCTGGCCGTGAACATTGAGAAAACAACGGAAAGACTGGCTTAAAAAAAGTCCTAGATTACTGAAGGACTGGCTATCCTGTTAAAATATCGACTCCTTATATTACTGGTATTTTACCAATGAACTTTTTTCGGACAATGGCCGGATCGAACCTACAAAATTTGGATTGTGACGCTCTCCCAACTGATCTCATTTGCCACTCGTTAATGTAAAATCTTAACTTACTGGTGTTTTGCCAATGAAACTGTTTTCAATTTGATGCAATTGTGTCGTGTGATCTGCGCCTGTTGCAAATTCATTCTAAATGATGAAAAAGAAGTATATAAAAACCATAGTCATGCTTTGAATTTTGAAGTTTTTCAAAATGCAAATTTTCGAAATTGCTTCCTTATTTTTGTTTTTTAAGCAATTGTACGTATAGGGTCCGTATTCACTTCCATTCTCAAGGATTGGTTATTATGTAACCCGGACCGTTACCTGGGATAATTAGCGACGCGAGAGGTGACTTCACTACGATTGTCGATTTGGTTGGGGTTCAAACCCGCCACAACCTTTCGATTTTGAAACCAGCACCCTACCACTTTGGCCAACGCTCCGCTTTGAATCCTTACTACCTTAAGGGAAGAAATTTTCGCGGGAAGAAATTTTCGCGGCATTAAATTTCGCGGCATTTAATTTCGCAGTTTTGGGTGTCAACCGCGAAATTAAATTCCGCGAAACACATAGAATCTTGAATTTTGAAATTTTACCCCTGAAATT
>JAUJPO010083594.1:0-10346 GCA_032270745.1 Tiaropsis multicirrata | reverse complement strand
TCATTATCAGAGCAAAGCGCATAGTCCGAAGAGAAGGAGTTTACGCTCTGAACGAAGGAAATTATGACGTAGCCTACCTTTTGATTGGTCTTTTTTTTCCTCAGAATGGCAGAAAATGTAAACAAACTAACTGAATCTCAGCTTACAGAAATTTTTTATGCAAAAAAAATTCCAGATTTTTGGGATGTTAGCTCCAACAAAGTAACATACAATGATTTGTCTCAGCTCATTTATTTTGTGGATAAATCTGCTCTAAATTCCCAATCTCTTGCTACTGCCTTGACACTTTTGTGTCCTCCCGAGACAAACGTTTCTACCAAAATAGGAAAGCCCTCAAATTTTCAAAGGAAAATGAAAACTTTCATTTCAACGAAGCAAAACTTCTCCAAACTTAATCAGCCTGTAGAAATTTTGTATCAGGAGTTGCCAGTTTCAAATTTTATTGCACCTCTCTGCGAGGAAATTTTTCTAAGAAAAGAAAATCTCAATGAATCTGCTTTGCAAATTTTTTTTCAAGAAAGTGGGAAAAACTTGTTGTTAACTAATGGCATAGTTTTGGAAATCTTTAAGTCTTTATCTCCAATGCCTCACGCTATCGAAAAACTTCTTGGAATGCTGTGTCCGTTAATTGCTGATTGTGACGTGTCAGTTCGGGCTTTTCGTTTGAAAATCGATTCTCTAACTGCTGAAGTTTCCAAATTGAGGCAAGAAAAAAAAGACATTTTTTTGAGAAAGGAATTTATACTTTCTTCAAATCCAAAGAAAAAATCTGAAAATTATGTTCAAAATCAAAGTCAAATCAAAGAATCGAGTGACTGTTTAAAAAAAAACAAATCTCATACATTAGACATTTCTACTCTTTTAAAAATGGTTCAAGAACTTGAAGAAAAAACTTTCTATATCATTGAGTCATTGAGAGAAGAAAGCCAAGACAAGGCTAAGTTAGAAATTGAATTAAGAGAAATCAAGAAAGAGCGTAATTCTCTATCTAGAGATCTCCAAAAAGTCCTCTCTCTGCCCTCATTGGAACCTCGCAATGTTAATAAAAGAGTAAATCGTCAAAAAGATAACAATCGTATCCTTAACCAAAAATTAAAACAATGCGGTGAAGACATTGCGAGGCTTGAAGAAGATAAAGAAGATCTTGACTCAAAACTAAAAAAAGCCCTTAAAAGTAATTCGAGATCAAGAAAATCTTTGTGTGCTTGGAAAAAAAAAGCAAGAGCTTCATTATTAGAACAAGAGAATTCTAAAGAAGAAACAGTTTTTCAATCTTACATGAAAGACTTAAAAGACAAAATTGCATATTTAGAAAATGAAAAACTTAAACTAGAGGAAAAAATTAACTCCTTCCTCAAAGATCACGAGATTCAAGTTTTCCAAGAGGGTAAATATTCTGATGAGATTAGGCAAGTTTATGAAGACCTGTTATGTTATGGGCTAGGATCAAGAAATATAGAACCTGTCATTCGAACTGTTTTGACAAAACTAACAGGACTGAATGCAGGCAGACTTCCCAAAGCCTCTTTTGCCAAATATATGCTTCTTGAAGCAAGGACACTTGCACAGCTCCAAATAGCAGATGAATTATCTGGGGATGGAAATGATATCCCTGTGGAGAGTAACAATACTCTCCACAGTGACGGTACCAGTAAACAAAGAAGGTCATATCAGACATATGACATTTGTACCAAGAGTGGGAAAAATTTAGTTCTGGGTCTCCGGGAAAGTGCCACAAGCGATGCAAAAACACAGCTAGATGTGTTTTTGGAAGTGTTGAATGACATAGTGTGACAATAATAATTCGAATTTTGTGAACCAAACAATTGTTTCAATAAAGAATTTGATGTCTGATCGATGTAATACTCAGAAGTGTTTTAATAATATCTTTATTACCTTGCGTGAAACAATCTTACCCAAAGTTGAAGAACTTTGGGAAAGTCCAACTGAAGAAGAAAGAGCTAGTCTCGCAAAAGTCAACGAGTTTTTCTGTGGACTTCATTTTTTAGTAGCCTTGGCAGACCAGTCAGATTCATCTTTAAAAATATGGGAAAATTTGTGTTTTCCCGATGGGAAAGTTGGCTCAAAACAATTTTCTAATTTTCAAAAAACATCAAATAGTGGGGAGAGTGGCACCACAAGGACTGTGAGAACTTCATGTAAACTAGTTCAATCCACCCAAGGGTGTGAAAAAAGTGGGAAAATGTTGAAGTTTTCCACTTGGCTGAAAGAAGAGAAAAATATAGATTGTGTTCCTCTATATCCATTTCTAGGAAACAGATTTAATATTCTCTTTCTTAATGGAGGTGGGCTCTTCAAAATTTATGATCATCTGATCGCTTTCCTTGAAAGCTTAGATAAAGACAATGAAAATCTGCTTGTTGTTGCTGTTAAACGTGATCTCAATGTTCGTAATTTCAAAGTAGGATGTAGAGCACTAGGATTGATCAATAAGCTAATCACAGGGCCTCTTTGGCGTAAAATGGTAGAAGAAAAATCTGCTATTTCAATGTCTGAACACTATCAGCACATGTACATGTGTTTCAAAAAGTGGGCTAATAATCCTGATGATTTTATATCAGGGAAAGATTCCTTATTTGATGATCTTCTCCATAAAGATGATATTTTTGACGCTTTGATTGAACCTAATGAAGCAGACTCTGATTTATTGAAACAGTTCCTCAATATTATATTTGGAGCCTTTGTTATGATTAGTGAACGTATGCTTTATGATCACCTTCATGGCGCTTACAAATCTCCTTCTGCCAAGTTGATTGAGGAAGCAAAAAACGTTCCAACAACGAATGCTTCTGCAGAGCGCGATTTTGGGCAGTTGAACAGACTTATGAAGTCTAAGCCCAAAGCGCTTGACCTTGTCTATGAGGGTATCATAATGTATACTACTAATCATACCAAAGAATGGAGGGATAAATTGAGCCCAGCTAGATTAGCTGAAGTTATGAAAATGGCTAGACTTTCCAAAAAGAAACAGAGGGCTGATTTTTTCGAACGTAAAAATAAGATTCATGAAAAACGAGCCGAAAATCTGAAGACCATGGCAGAAGATAAAGCCCGAAAGGAACTTAAACTTATTGCGGACAAAGAAAATCTCACCATTTCTATTCAGCAATACGGTGGCTTATGGATAGACAAAGAACAACTAGACACGGCTTTAGAAAAATTAGAGACTGATAAACTGAAACGAGAGGCCTTAAAGTGTCAGCTGCAATTTAGAAAAAAAGTTATAAATAGCAATGCTGAAAAGTCTCTATTTTACATGACTTTTGATTCAAAAAACAAACCAGAAGAGGAAGTTCGGGAAAATTTGATTAAAGTGATTGAGTGGAAAATTCCTGATCTTACTGAAGAATCTTCTCATCAAAATGAGAAAAAAACACTGAAACGTAAAAATAGTGGTTCTAATAAGTCAAAATCTAATAAAGCATCTTCCTAAAAGAGGAAAACAAATTTGTTTAAGGCAAATTGTGTCCCCATCGTTTCTTCTCCAACAGATTTATTAGGAAAACTTGTCGAACATCTAACCCAGCGCTCTATATCCGATCAAGATGAAATGGAATGGCATAAAGGCCTTGTTCATTCCATAAAAGGGGGCTCAAAAAAGTCGCCCAAGTTTCTCATACAATATTTTTTCCAAGACGATGAAGGTTCCGATACATCTGTGTGCCATTTGTATGACGATTTCCAAAATGATGAATTGAAATTGATCCAAGTCACACCTGAAGACTTTGATAATGCCGATAAGGTGAAATGTCTTTACACAGATGAAGATAATGGTCTTGAAATATGGTGGGAGGGTCAGGTTGATGGTATCGTTGAAGAAAGCGATCCAAACAACCCAGTATTTTATGTATATTATAAAGACACCAAGACAGACACTTACGAGTGTTTTGATGAACCTTTGATTGAAAACTACCTAAAAGGACAAGTAAAATTTTTAGACATTCCTGATATGTAGGGAAACCCAAAAACAATCTCTCAGTCGAATTTGAGTCAACTCATAAAATTTTCTTCTTTTTGTAGCAAAAGTCACATTTACCAAATCTATACCATCAATCAATTTAGGAGTTCTGTAACAGCATGAATTCTGTAATAGCTGAGTTTGCTTTTTTGACAATTTTAGTATTGAAAGGTGAAATTTTGTTCCATTATTATTGTGCATGTTTTAAACATAGCAACATGATATAAAAGGACCATCAATATTACTATGGAAGTGATGGACTCGAGGTCCGCGTGGTGGGGCGGTATCTCACACTCTATTCTTTGTTTTTACAAAGATAAATGCTAATTTTTGGCCTACAATTTTTCCCTAAAATATTGGATGTCAAGCAAATTCTTATAAAAAACAACCATTTGAAGAACCTGAAGCATTGATGATAGAGATTGATTTAAACTATTTTGATGTTGAACTTTTGCTTGGAGAGATCAGTTTCTTGTTCAAAAATGTTCAAAAAATTAATTCAAATGATATACATTAAAGCTGTTTACAGGTCTTTCCCCAGATTTTCTTACTAAAAATAGTCGTTTCTAGATAACCCTTAAAAATTGCATTTTTTTCCCAAGATAATGGAAGTCGTGCAATTTCTTCTACTTAAGTAGCAAAATTTTGCAAAATGTTGATGTTGAGAGACTGATTGAAGGGAGAGAAGTGGCCATAGAAAAGCAATTTTGTAACCCATTTGCCCTCTGTTACCCACATCAGTTTTTTGACATGTTGCAGTATTTAAAGGTGAAATTTGGTTTCATTTCCTTGCAGGTTTTTGACATGGCAACATAAGGACCATACAAAGAATTATTTCGATCGAAAACATTGAAACTCTACTTTTCTTTAATTTTTCTATTATTTATTTAGCAAAAATAAGAAATGGACCAATTTAATGATATCAACATTCCCTCCCCGCCTTCACCAGCATCAACCATTGCATACGTAAGATTTGAATTGAATTAACTTTGATTAATGTTAATACTGGAAAACCATTGACAGGTCTCGTGACATCAATTATCCAATCAGTTTTCTTAAAATGATTGACAGTTGAATTACTGGGCTTCGGTATTCTTTGTTAACTGGTTGTTTTGCACTTAAAGGTTATAGCCGGTTATATAAGGGTAGTATCTTGGTCTTGCGCCGGCGTGCTGACAATGCACGGATATTAACAATAACTTCAGACCGCGATATCTGCTCGATATCTGGGGTTTATGGCAATGGTAATTATTTCAAAAACAAAACAGCCTTCTTTCCTTTTTGAAATCGAACGTTTCTAAACATTTAAATTCGACAATCGAACGTTTTCAGATATCAGAATTCGACAATCGAACGTTTTCAAACTTTCGAATACAAATTCGAATTGAAACAAAAACAACTTCAATTTTGAATATTGCTGACTCAGTATTTCCTTTTACATATGATCGGCTATAACCTTTAACCAACATCCGTTCAAAATTTTCATTTCAGATCAAACCATCTGTTGACGAATCGAAAGAATATTTCGGAAAACAATAGAATGTCTTCAACAAAATAATCAAAAACGACAAACAACTGACTGTCGCTCCACCGAAAGAGAGAACTCGAAGGTTTTTGAAAAATTAGACAATATATCAAATTTTAAGATAAAATCTACTTTTGTTTTTATTTTATTGCACAAACATTGAAGTCTATGTATGAGGGATTGGTTTATGTTTTGATACTTTCTTATGTATATTTTTTTGCTCTGTACTTGAGCACTATTTTCTTTAGTATTATTAGAGTAAAAACAACTGATTTTCGAGGAAAATAAACATGTTTTTATTATTGAATTAAAATCAATGTGTTGGCAAAATTAATTTGGCACAGAGGTACCGAAAAAAAACCCAATATATTTGAAAAATTATGGACCCCGTTTTGTAAAAGATTGTACCCTAGGGAAACATAAATGAGATTGGCTTAGAAATTCCTTTGCTCTTAAACAATAAACTCATTGTTTGCTACCAAAAATCTCAGGAAAAAAGTTCACATTGGACTTTAACATAATCGAGTAGCGCTCAGTTATGCACGCGTCATAATTATTTGTACTTATATTTGTCTGAATTTTCACAAAATCCTTTTCGTTTTAATTATCAATCTGTGAATGTTATTACTTCTTCTTTGTAATTGAATGTGATTAACGTGCAAGAGTAATAAACGCAAAAGATGATGGGATTGAAAGTCATACAAACAGAAGTTGGATCATAATTAAAGAAATTGAAGTCTATTTTAGATTCGGCGTGGTATGCTATTCTTATATCATCTACTACAGGGTGATAAACGTAAAACAAGGGCCTGTAAAGAGAAGAGGATAATACTTATACTTTGGATATGGCTGATTATCTTCATCCGTCCAGCTCGTTGAGCCCAACGCGGGTGATTTGGTCGTATAGTGTATTCGTGTCAGCTAAGCTTGACGGTGAGGCTCGATCGTCAGGGATCTTGGCGAGAAATTTATCCAGCGATTTCTTGAAGACCTCTTTTGTACAATTGGTGATGTTACGAATTTCTTTCGGAAGGCTGTTAAAAAGTTTTGGACCTTTTACAGCTAGGCTTTCGCAGGTAGTTTTCTGGAAGCTGCTTCTCTCGATTGTTCGAAGTTGACATTATTTTCGACCATTGACGATAAAAAAAGGATATTTCTCTTTGTTTGGAAGATTGGATGTATTTGTTTTTGGAGTATTTTAGTTTTTAAACTATCACAATCTTCTTTTAGAAATTTACAAGACTCTTAAGAGCACCGCGTGCTTTTTATATAAGAATGGACTAATATCGTCCAGGGTGAGCACTATTCTTTCCATTCTAATTTTGTAAACAATAGGTGTTGTTCTAAATCCAAAAACCCCTGATATTCTTATAGAAACTATTCTTATAAAAAAGCGTGTAAGGTGGATGAAGGGCGGATCGCTGGTAAAAGTGGGTTAAACTTTCAATTAATCAGTGGTACAGTAGGGCAAATATCATTTACCAACAGAGACAGATTGGAGGTAACTCCTTTAATTACCATAAATTTTAAGAGTTGTTTTGTCTTCTCTTTTCCATTTTTATGGTTTGTACCACTTTTACCAACCTCGATTCCAGGGCGAACCGTCGGCGGCTGCGCGGGAAAATGATGAGATGCAAATAGGCTATCTGGCAATAGGAAGCCTACGTTTACGTCATATCTAATGTCAGAAAGCTTATCGCCCTGGGTACGAGGTTGCCACTTTTGCTTCTATAGAAAAGAAGACTTCGGGGAGGGGGTAGGTTTCTTAGTATTAATAGTAATCAAAGGAGTTGTTTTTAAGCCTGAAAGGTCTGTGAATCAGACTAGGTGGGTTAGAGGATCCCTAGATCTTGTAAGTTTAGATATGAGAGTGTAATAGAGCGAAATTGCATTGAAACCCCAAAAAAATGTTAGTTATCACCAAAAAAAACCTATTTTTGTTGGACCTTCTTTGCTCGAAATTTCAAACTAATTTGAAGCATTAATCCTATATACCCATTTTCGAAAGCTCTCAAAAAAAGATATAGTAGACTTTTAAACGGATATTGTCGATTTATGTACCTAACGTGAGATATTTAGGGTCCAAAATATGCAAAAAATCGCACAAAAAAGCCGAAAACTGGCGAAAAACGCATACAGTATATTTTGACCCAACCTTTAGCCACCGAATGACGTACACCAAACGTTCCTCAGTAGTCTATTGGCCATAGCTCGAAACCACTAGATTTTCAGCCAAAATTCCCTCGTTGTTTTCAAAAGCTGAGACCAAGGGCTTTCCAGTGGTACCAAAAGAATTTCCTGCGAATCTTATCACAGTGACCACAATTTGCCTTTGAAGTTTAAATTTCATGAAAAAAAGAGTTTTAAAAAAATAATACGGCTAAAGGTTAACATCTCAAGTTAAGTACAGAAATTTACCATATATTCACTTAAAAGTCTTTTAAATCGTTTTTTTGAGAGCTTTGGTATATGGTACATATAGGAAAATGCTTCAAAATGAGTTTGAAATTTCGAATATTTTTGGTCCCTTGATCTTTTATTTATTTATTTATTTTTTATTTTATTCATTTATTTAGTAAGGCAGGTTACAAAAGGGCAGCTTAAGCTGATGCTAAAGCTGATGTGGACCTACAAATTAAAACTTAATAAGCTAATATAGAAATTAAAAGATATAAACAAGTTAAGATAATTTAAAAATTTTAATGTGAAGCTTTGTGCGAACCTAGAGAAAAGATCAAAGATCAAAGTCTTAAAGTTGTTTGAGTATAACTAAGAAAATATAATACATCCATGCTAAGATTGACGGATTAAAATCGCCACTACCAATAAAAAGACTAGAGTTAGTGATAGCTAAGTTTCAAAATATTCCAAAAATTGCCCTGGGCTGCTGAGGAAAGAAGGTCCAAAAAAAAGATTCCAATTTTCCTATGAATGGGAATTTTTTGATGATTACTAACATGTTCCTCAGTCTTTGTGCAAAATTTATCTTTTCGTCAGGTTTTTATGGTTTTTGAGCTATTTCCTAATCATACATAACAAGCATAATTTCAGTGAAACGAGTTTGAATATTTCAAGTCCGTTAATTACTTGACCAGTTATAATGGTGTAATAAGGTATTTCATAATCATACATAACACTGAATTTCAGTGAAACGAGTTTGAATAATGAAATATTGTGATAAAATAATATTGTGAATAATATGACACGTACAAAAACCTATAACTGCGTAATAAATACACAAAAAATACAAATGCGAAGTAAAAATGATCTACTAAAATTTTTTAAATATGACTCCTTTTTAAATAAATTCTATTAACAAAACGCGTATCAAGTAACTGTACAACAGTACAACCAGCAAAAATACAATTACAAAAAATATAAAAATACAAAAGTTACAAAATATGAATGTTGTGCAATGAATGAACAAATAAACAATGAAAAGATTTACAGAATTCTTCTTTTGTTTTGGTACATATTTTTTTCATAAACAGCATCATGTCTGGGGGTTGCTTAATAAAGGCAAAGATTTTTAAGATTTCAGCTAAAAGTTATGCAATAATAAGACACCATTTAAACCTCATTTACAAGTGTCTTTTTAATGAGGTTTTGGTGAAAATAGGTTGATTCTAAAGTTTAAACAGTACCCATGATTTCTTTGACATGGTTAAAGCCTAAGCAACTGTTGCTTAGTTAAAGATGTCTTATATAAGTACAGTACTTGAAAAAATATTTGAATTATATTATAAATGAATTATAAAATAGAGTTGACTTAGAGAAAATGTTTATGTTATCTTTGAAAAAATGTGACATAAACCTCAAAATTAAGAAAGTTTTCCAATTTCGGCTTTCTTTATAATATTATGAGCTGTGTAGATTATTGTGTCAATGATCCCAGCCACTGTAAAGGTACCACCAATAATCGCACAAAACATTGTAATAAAATGGTAAAATGGTTGCCTTTGCTCAGTGTATTGAATTGTAATGGGATTGAAATCATACTTGAACCAAATGGCAGGCATGAGTTGTTGTCGGTGGCCATTATATGCAATGTATTCTTTCTGTGCATAAGAATACTGAAATGTATCTTCAATTTGACCAGAAAGACGTTTAAATTTGGTTGGAACAATTTTGATGACATAATTATGAGTAGCCATAGCAGGATATTCAGTCATATCCAATTTTCCCATTGCATTGAAAGCTCCTGTCGTTTCAATCAGATCTCCAAATTGTAAAGAATGCACAATATGTGTCATATCTGGATCCTGTGGTTGACTTGTTGCGCTGTGTGTTGAAAGATGGAAATTCCCAGGAACACGATTGATTTCAAAATGACCCTCAAATCGACATCCTTTTTGGTTATTCATTGGAACCTTTTTTGAATCTTTGAGAAATCCAACTTCATGTCTGCCTTGTGAATCTTGTAGATCAAGCCCAATATAATCACATGACATTTTTGGTAAAGAAACATTCAATCTTACATAAACAGGTTTTTGAGTTGTTGTGATATCCACAAATATTTCGCTTTTAGTGTCAATGAATAGCAGACTAGATAGTTCCGACAACATTAAAAACACAATGAAAAGAACACTAAAAATTGACACAAATGCTCCGGTATTTGTTGGTTGAGTCAGATCTTTTGGTATTTTCCGATAAATATCGAAACGCCGAATGTCAAACTGCATTTTTCCGGTTTGACCAAAGTAACAATCAGTCTATTGTTTCTGAAAATAAAAATTATCACAAACATCATCTATATATTAATAGCCGGCACAAGAGAAGACCTTTCAATGCTTTGACGTCAATCACGCCTTAAAGAGAAAGTCAATTCCTCTTCAAATTGAT
>JAUJPO010083583.1:0-10347 GCA_032270745.1 Tiaropsis multicirrata | reverse complement strand
CTGTGATTTTGCTCACAACTCATACCCACAATTCTCTAGCTTTTGTTAATCTCCTTCTTTATACCCCTATGTTTTTTTCTAAATAATTTATTACGTTATTTATGTTACCGCTTGCAAAAAGATATCTTGTATATTTATTTATCGTAAGTATTTATGATAGGGATAAGAACCATTGTATAATATGGAACCCGAAGTATGTTAAATAGAAAAAAAAAAAAATAATAAATAAATAAATAAAGGCCTCAGAAAGCAACCCCGGTTAGTTAAAAAAAAAATCAAAGTTAGCAGCGAAAACCTGTTTTTAAAAGATGTTTTCGTACAAAAGATTACATAATGGATATCATAAAGCACAATTTGATCATTAGATTTCCCCCGGCTTTTGATTTTCTGCTCTAATCCTAACTAGCTATTTTATAAGGGTAAAAAGCCCTAAAGGTACCTAAAGGGAAAAATTCTTCTATTTCCTTAACCGGAAAATCAACAACATTTTTGTTGCGTCAACAATTTTTACAGTTCAATAGGTGTGCAATCAATGTTCTAGATGAAAAATGTTTACGGCGCTTTTTCAAGTGACACTGCCATGTCATGTTTACTGTAAAACGGATTAGAATGTTGGTGTTGTTTTTCTATGAATGCATGTAACTACATACTTTGAATATATTTGAAGACGTTGGCAGCAAACAAACACTTTTGTCGTTCTCCAGTGTATGCTTGTGAACAGCTCGTGTGAAGCGTTGCATTCCAATATCTATGGTGAAAACGAAAAACATTGAATACAAAATTATTGTCCCCTTAAATGAGAACAGAAAGTCCTAATGGACTTCGCCAAAACCAGCATTCAAGATGCTTGAGTGGGGGCAATTCCCGGGTTCCCCCAAGTTACGAAAACAAAACAACATGAAATCAGGCATACTTGATAGCTTTTTTGAATACGAGGTTTGGATTACAATCATCACATCCAGGAACGGGCGGTACGTCCAACACCCAGGCAGAATCCACCAACCCTCTGACATCCACCTTTTTGTTGACATGAGAAGAGATGAGATTGGATACACGATCAATATTCTGCAGAACACCAATACCACCAGCGCTAAACATGTAGATAGAATGAAAACATTTCAATTTTAAAATTAATTAATATGAAACACAGCATACCCAGTAAACACGCGATGCTCTTTTGACGTCAAAGTGACGTGTTGTGGTTACTTGGTTACCCTGGCATGGTATATGGGTTGACCCTGGAAAAGGTACATTTGAGCACTTGTCACAAGTGAGAATTGAACTATCCTGTATAGAGAGTTTATGCTGACCTCATATTACGGTCAAAAGGAAAAGATACAGGCTTTTAAAATATTTTTCTGTTACTTCTGATAGAACCTTTTCCCATGATATGACAATTCCTTTACTACTGAATTTTGTATAGATTAAATGCATTCTAGAGACTTCTTATCGATGATAACAAGGAGTTGTTCCGACAGTTTTACAAACATACACACTTCAAAGTAATCTTGATATCCTACCTGCTTCCAGCCAATATCAATCTATCAGCATCTTTCAGGCCTTTGCTCAACAAATCTTTCACTACATCCGTTACGATACGTGAACCATGAAATGCAATTTTGGTGTCTAAGAAAATATTAAATAGAAAATTGTTATAAATTTTTCGGTTCTATTTTAGCTAGTAAATTTAGTGCCAGTAAATTCATTCAATATAGGCTAGGCCGTCAAATAAAATCTTGGCAAGTTGAGTTCATAAATTACTGAAATGAAAGATCCAAAAAGTTTATTTTGAAACTTCAAATGAAAACAACGCACCTGACTCCACAATCAAATCCAAAACTTATACTCTCGAAAGACCTGTAACAACTACACACAAACTATAGGAATAATCAACTTACTTCCAACACCATTGGCAATCGTATCCCCAACCCAAAAATCACTTGAGCAATATGGTATGAACCTATGATGTAGAAAAAAAAACATTATGTTTCAAAGAAGTACCAAAACCAGAACGAACCAAAGCAAACTCAAAGTAAAAAGTAAAATAAAATACATATGGATTCGTATTCCAAAACTCACACATGATTGGCATTCCAAAATTCTTTATTTTCTGCTTCAACACCACTTAGTAATCCATCACCTAAAAGTAAAAAGAATATTGAGTAACTCCTCCGTCGTGTCTGGTAGTATACTGCCTCCTAGTTCTACTACCGCCACCTAGAGATTGACGGGATAGTTAGGTACTGGCTGATGGGGGACTTTCATGAAAATACCGCAAAAGAACATACCTAATCGTTTTGCTTTCCATGATTTGGATGACGTTACTGTTGGAAAACCTTTTTCAACGGTTCGTCGAAAACATTCTTTTGGTTCTGAACAAAACCAACCACCTGTCAAAGAATCGTGAAATGTAAATATTAAACCAGATCCTTTTTCCTGAATAGTTTAAAAATTTGGTACACCTTTCAAAAAAAATCAGAAAAATCACAGAAAAACTCACAAAAGAATCTAGAAATATATTGCCTTTTCGAGTAAATTACCCCGGGGGCAAAAAAGGGTACGGGGATGTGCCACTGTTCAGGGTACTTTTTTTCGCTTTCGAGAATCCCTGGTAGGGTCGCAAAAACACGAAAATTGAAAATCCCTCCCTCGTAGGGTCTCTTTTTGCAAAATTTGAGAAAAATATGGAAATTACCCCTCGTTACAAAGTAATTGTAGATGTTCCCTAGATTATCAAAGATAGCTTGTTGGACTTGGCGATAAAAATTATTTATTTACCCTCCAGATAGATGATCCATTCTGAACTTTCATCATTCGGACGAAAATAATATCTACGACGAAAGTAAAATCAGAATCATAAATTGCAGATTTAACTTGACGAGAGAGGGATCTGAGAATCCAATTTGTTTGTTTCGAAACCAGTGGGCGTAAAGTAAATTTTAGAAACTAACGGTGCCACTTCCGTTGGGTTCTCGCTATCGGAACTTTTTATTGATTTAATTTTTCAAAGAGCGGATTTCTTTCAAGTTGTTCGAAGTTCCTTGTTCGAACAAAATCAAAATTGTCCTTGTTCAAATTCTCTTACTTCGTCCCCATGGTCTACCATTTTTCGGTACAAAGTAATAAACACCGCGAAAAACGAGCCAATCAATCGCCAGCTCGTTATAGAAAGGGAGGTACCCTTTCCAAAATAGAAGTGAAAACCTCAACTTTCAAATACACACTTACCCTGCTTGACTTCCATCATTACATGTCGGCGCGTTCTGTCCTTTTAAGAAATATCTTTCCATACCATTTTCATTGAGGTCCATTTTCATGCATTTCACGAAATCCCCGTCGAACATACAATTCCTTGGGTATGACCACGTGCTTTTTACCCATAATGCAATGAATGATGTCAATAATAGTAGTCCGTACATTTTTGTCTTATATTCTGCGAAGAAAATATGAAAATTAAAAAGTTTCAGGTCAGTGAAGGATGTAACTTGATGCTTTTTCTTTTCAGACTTGTTAAAAGTAAATTCATAAAACCAAAAACTATTTTTGACACAATGACTTAAAGTCATATTCCTAACTCCACTGTTTTTATATGTTCAAGAACAATAAACAGCAAACAGGTCAAAGTATACCACAATCGCAAATCTTCAAGTACCCAAAGAATGAACAACTTAAGTCCTCAATTTTGTTGTTTGAACAAATTGAAAAGAATGCTCAAAATAATTTTTTTTGTTAGAACATTTTAGGCAGACGTTTGTTCAAAAATTAAGAACATCTTATTAAAACCTAATTTTTCAACTGCAGGGAGGATTTTTCAAGCTTTAAAAGAGGTGCTACACGTTTTTTTTTATAAGAACATTGAAATTGGAGGAAGCCTTCGAATGTTCTTAACTTTTTTGGTTTTAAGCCTTAAAATGTTCTTAAGATGTTCTAAATTTTATCGAAACATGAGTGACTAAAATGAAAAATGTTCTTATCTCCATACTTCTTGTTTTTCCAAAGCCTTCGAATGTTCTTAACACGTTCTTAATTTTTTTACCATCGAAGCCTTATGTTCTTATATACTTTGTTCTTATTAAAAAAACGTGTATTACAGTTATTTCGAGAAGATGCATTTTCTTTGTTATTTGGATTCATAGAACATTTCAATGAGAACACCTGAGGAGGCTGAAAATGGTTGGAAAAAAAGCACATCATCCTCAACCAAAATTTTGATGTTCTAATAAAGAAATTGTAAGCTCTTCACATCACTCGTGTTGCATCTGTTTGGATGAGCAATAATTTCCAATATAAATCCTATTGAAGCCGACAAGTGCACTCACTCACTTCGAAGCTATACCTCTTAAAAACAATACTTTTAGGAATGTAGTAGGATAGCCAAGGATAACAGATGGATTAACATTGCCACAGTCATTGCCACAGGCGCATTATTGACTTAAAAAGTCATTGAGTGCGTTGCGTCCAAATGTTCACCATTTCACAATGTCTGTTTACAGGAGTACCTTCTCTACCCCGACAGACACATAGAACGTTCTGACGTTGCAACGGCGTTGTTTCGACGTTAAAACAACGTTCCGTGCCTGGTGGGAAGGGTACCTGACTTATCAAAACAACACAGAAGAATTACTGAAGGACCAAACTCATCTACAAGTACCGATTTAAACAATCTTACGACGAATTAATCCATTGAAACTTTTGTATTTTGGCACTGCAAATATTTAACCGTTTTCTGGTGCTTCAGTGAGCATGCTTTTTGCCACGATCAATTTTGAAATAAATATCTTTATCTCATTGAAATGTTGAGAGAGTCTCAACAACTAATTAATAATTGACACTTTTGTATTTATATTGTTTGAATAGAGTGTAAATTGGAAAATTGTGGTTGATATGCTATGTTATGTCATTCTAGATCCTCGTTCCTGTTGAAATTACAACAAGCTCCCGTTCGACCAATTTGCTCTTTTCAGTTCGTTACTCAGACGATTCTACACACCCGCAAAAACTCCATTAACAACGATTGCGTAATTTTAATTGACGCACTTTTTTGGACAACCCTTAAAGAAGATCTGAACTAAAATCAAATTTCGTCAAAGAATACACATCCCTTTTCTATCAAACATTTGACAAACAAATGATTTGGTACATATTATATTCTCTTTACCGGTCTTTAAATATCATTAAAATATCATTTTAACGGCCAAACGACGTTCCCTGCTTACTGGATGCAACGTCTCTGTGATGCATAAAGTAAAACGATGTCCTGACTTGCACCATACATCTCCAAAGACTGAAAATAAAATGACTCCGACGATGCCCTAATCAAACCTTTTAAACCATCAACATAATATAAGAAACCAGGGGGAACACACGAATATAATGGTGTGACGTGAAGACAGAAAAAGGATTATACCATATATTGATTGCGATAGAGCTGAGACATGTTCGCACGTTTCATCGTCTAACTAAATAAGCTGTTTCTAATTATAAGCTTTTATAAACTAACATCTGCTTTAAGAAAATAAATCTCCCCTCAGTACTGGCTCTCGTTGACTTCAAGCGTCCCAAAAAGCAATCTTGATAAATAGCCATGTTTGTTGTTGCTATGCTTGAATAATACACAATACCATCGGTGAAAACGTTAGTAAAATACATTTAGATAGCAACATGTATTAATCTAGAAGTGTGATATCGGCTTTTGTTAAAGTTCTAATATAAAGTAGAAATGTTTTTTAAGACTCTATTACGCCAATAGCATCTACATGAAAATTCACAAAACCAGCTTTTATTATGTGTGTAAGCCACCTTAAAAACATACCGACACCATCGCTCAAAACACCATCATGTTTTAAAGGCTCAGCATAAGTGTTCAAGTCCAAAATTAAACATACATTATAAAAAGCAATAACATGTTTTGTAGTCATGGAAACCAAGACCATCGAGACCAACGAATTCGAATCCTTTTGGATAAGAATCAGAAGAATCTTAGTTCGTCTGCTTCCACGAGTTTTGAATATAATTATCCCATCTTGTTGCCTATCTGAACATTCTTATGAAGCACCTTTCTATGAAAAAAGGAATTTGACCTAAAGTTTGCTCTTCTCCAAATAATTGTCTAATGCACTTTGACATGAACACAGAATAATGTTCGCACCCACTATGTTATCAAAGAGCTGAGCTGCAGAGCAAATCAACAAACATTAACACAAAACGACTGTCTCTCTCCAAACCAAACATACATGTCAAACATTTGAACCAAACTGAAATAAAATCGGCATAGCCCTTTGAAGACAGAAAGCTCACTTCACTTGTTATAAACACCACGGAACACAAAACAACATCTTGTGTTGTGAGTGAAGGCCCTTCGCTTCGTGCCGTCAAAGAAAAGGTCATTTAGAAGTGTTTCTTTTTATAGTTGTTTGAAAGTTGAGTTTTTTTTTGTACGACTAACCCTCTAGTTAAGTATGGATGATCACACCGCTTAACGGCTTCAACGTAACCTTCTTCTTAACCTTTTGCCGACTGCCGACTAATGAGAACTTCCACGCTCTAATCGCTTTCATCCATTCATGATACCCCGCATAACTTTATCTTCCAACTGAAACACATCGGCAAGAAAGCCAGCCACCTCAAATCATTTGTGCCCGTTAATGAGCTTTTCCAGAAAAACTCCATACTCTCCTGTTGAGGATGTCGATGTTTCTTAACACCAGCCCCCTGGATATCCTACATCCTCAATAGTGGGAAGTATAAATATTTTCTGGAAAAGCTCAATAATAGACAGTAATCCAGTAATGTTTTGAAATACACTTCAAAATACAAAAATATCAAGCCAGTCAGGTAAAGTATCAAACACTTTAGCATACTTCAACACCCCTTCAGACCCCTTGCACCCAGAATATCCGTTTTCATCTACAAACAAAAGGTGGAAGATAGTTATCTAAAGATGGTAAATACCGACTTTAGTGATGCCGAGTATGTTTTAGGTGCTTTGATTCCATTGGGTCACAGGACAATAGTTTTTGCTCTATTTAGCAATCAAAGCCAATCATTGGAAGCTTTTACAAAAAAAGCCTTATGACCTTGACAAACTTATGTTTGACGTCAGCAAAACTTACAACCCACCAGAACAATTGTCAAGACAATACCATTATTTTTAGAACCCTCTGCTTTCTTTCAAAATATAGAGGTCTTTGTACGACCGTTATGTTCGATTACCTCTCGGAAGCAATCTTTTGGCAACGGATAAAAGGCGATTTGCCGACACCTAACTGTTTAGAAGAGAAAGAGAGAAACGGAAATATAGAAGCGGGCGGAAGCACTCACATCAGGGCAAAACACAACATTGCGTACATATGAAGTAATCTCATATTGAACAATAGCATCAAGGTACAAACGGGAAACAACTCCAATTCTTTTCAGTCCGATTAAGCGAGACAAAAGAGCAGTAGTTTCAACACATTTTCAGCGTTTCATCGATCCTCGAAATTGCGACACATAGAAATATAGTATTGTATTGGGAGAAGAGAACTGAAATGACTGACTTTGTCGACCCATAAAAGAAAACTCGAAACTCTGTACAATTCGATATAAAAAAAACGGTTCATCTCTAACCAGGCATATGTTAACGCCAAGATAGTCAAAATTGAAAGTGAACGATGAAGAGGAAAAACCTGGAATTTATATACCCATGGCCTGCAGTTTTTTATAAGAACAATAACTGGTTTTCATGATTCTTAATATTTACAAAAATGAACCATCTCGAAGTACCCGAATAAGAAAACTTTAAAATCTCAACCAAAACAAAAGTTAAAACAACATTTCTTCAGCCACGAAATCAAATCAAAACTTCCCAATAAAATTATTAAAACAATGCAACAGTTGTGAGTTGAAGAGTGGAATATTTCTTATAAAAGACATCAGTTCATTATCAACAGAAATGAGAAAAATGACGTCATTTATTTCCAATCCACTCCACCCCACGTTTCCTAAACTAATCTATCAAAAAAATGAAAATCATTTTAAAAATAGTATCAAAAAGGCTTGTTTTCCGTAATTAAGAATAATCAACCATTCATTTATAGAAGTGCATCTAAGTATGTATAATTTTCCTCATTTAACTCAGACAAGGTGACAAAATTAGAAAGCAAAGAACCTTAGATTCCGAGACCTTGGAATTATTTTTTGAAAATTTACCAAATATGAAGACTTAAAAGAGCATTGAATGAAAAATTCTAAAAACTTGATATTGACTGAGATACTATACATATTAGTACCCTTACGTGAAGGGTTTCAGTCTGTATTTAGATCGAAAAAATTAAAACTGGATATTGTAACAAACGTTTCCGCAGATATCTTGTTTGGTACGCAGACAATGACAATTTTCGGCTATGTTTGTGAAGGGAGCTAGTTTATTTGGTTCGTGGTTCAACCAAAATTATTTCAGTTGTTTTTATCCTACGCGTGGACCCTTTCTAAAACATGCTACACCAACATAAAAGGGATTGTGCGTCCTAAGCCTGATACACTTTGGATAAAAATTAGTTTTCTTTAGCCTTTACTGGCTTTATTACTCGGCGTTCATCTAAGATCCTGGAAAGTGTAGATTTAGTTTTTTCAGCTAGAGGTTTGTTTACTTTCAGTTTTTTGATTTATAACGGACGTTGTAGGACCAACCCGGAAATACGCCAACCCTCTAATGATACGGTAACGAGTTTTGACGATAAAGATCATCGTGAGTAATGGTGGTTTTATTCTTTCGAACGGAAAACTTCCCTTTGAAAGAACGTGCCTGTGGTGATGTTATGTCATCTAGTAATTGAGACACCACCCTAATTAGTTGACTTTCTTTTGATTGGATAATTGGGCTTGTACTCAGGTTGATGCCAGAACATTATAAGAATGTCCACATCCAGTTATTACATGGAAATTTCAACGAACCTATATGACACTCAAAATGACACCAAAGTAATCATCCGCAAAAAACACTCTTGAAATTCATCAGGTTAATGATAGCCTATCAACGCGAAGGGCTGGTTCTCGGATTCTTAGCTCTCACCACTATTAAAAGATACTGCATCCAGGACGTCTAACGCCTCGTTAGCTTTAATTAAGGAAACTATTTACAGAGGGAAGAAAAGTTATTGTTGAATTAACGACAAGGATTGCAAAACATTTCATTCATTTAGAATCTTACTCCAATCCAATCCAAAACCCATCTCCAAAAAAAGATTCAATTTCTTCTATTGATTGCACAATGATACTGTTTCAGCAAAACCGCTCTTGCGTCAATCAAAAAGTACAAAGGGGTCTTTCTTCTTCTGATGAATTACCACAAGCCGTAATAACCTGCATTGATCTCAAAATATTGCAAAGTCATTTCTGCTGCTTACGCAATGTTAAATTTAACAAAAAAGGCGTAAGAGAACACGAGGCTTTTTTAGTTGCTGACAGAACAACCTACCTCTTCAACAACAAGAGGGATGAAACAACCTCAGAGGAAGCACGATGACAATGCCCGGCAAACTGTGTTCGCCTTGCTTTTAAGAGCACTGAGACAGGTTTCAAGGAACCATAGATGGTCCTTTTGTGGTTGGTGACTTTTATTAGTCATTGTAGCTACCTTTGTGCCAACGGTAAATAAACAAATACATACATACAGTGCAATGATGGACTGTCTCTCTATCTCTAAGTCTCCGTCCCTTTGTGGACTGTAACAGCTTTTTATCTCATGCGAACTCGAGATATAGAGAGTACATACACACATACATACATACATACATACACAACTTCTCCTAACCACATTGCATAGTATCGTTTTGGAGGTTTGGACAAGGAACTATAATAAAATTAGTTCCGCCTTGGTTTGGTTAACCAGTTTTTCTTGCAATATTAATCGATCCCATTCATTCGTAATTTTAGTTCATCAACCTGCTTGGAAGAAAATTGTCAATCAAGTTGCCCCAACGTAATAAATGTGCTAAAATTCACAATACTGTTTGAAATCTACAATTACAAAGATGGTAGCAAACTAACCAATTACATGAAACGATAAAATCAACTTTTTTTTATCTAACAACAAGGATAAGGTCACCCAAGATGACAGCATGTTAAAAGCGTAAGAGGAGGGATGGGAAAGTTTTTCACAGAAAGCAAATAAACGTCTTTACTCCAAATTGTAATTGTAAATTTCTTCACAAGAAATGAACATAATGTGTGGGAAAATCACGTGATTATAACGTGTTATCCAAAGCTAACTTCCATGAGTCGAGGAGCCATACACGTTTTTTTTATAAGAACATCCAAATTTGAGGAAGCCTTCAATGTTCTTAGCTTTTTTGGTTTCAAGCCTTA
>JAUJPO010083572.1:0-10348 GCA_032270745.1 Tiaropsis multicirrata | reverse complement strand
AAACGATTCCTCCTTCTTTTTATTTTATATTTCTTTGTGGGTGAATCTTCTTCGATATTTCAAAAGCGTTTTTAAAAGACCAAAAATGAAAGTTTGTTGTCCCTTCTCGGCTTCCGTAGATATTTGCTAAGAATTTTATAATCTTGACATTTAGGTAGGGCTTTTACACACCTGTACAAAAATTTCTGTTAAATGTATTTTTTATAAAATTGTCGAAGTCTTCTTTGATGTTTCAAATTCACCTTCTCTTTTAGTAAAAAATTATTTCAAGATTTTAACTAGCCTTGACTACCGACAGTATTGCTTGGGCATTACGTAAGCATGCACTGCATGTTTTTTGAACCATATGTATTATAAAAATGTCTAAATTCTATGAGTAGTAGATTATTTTGTAGTTTTAGTGATAAATTGTATAATATAAAAAGTTTTAACACCAAATTTGGGCTTTTCCTGAAAATACCATACACTTGTCGGGGGGTTGATGATATCAGTATTTTTTAGAATTACTTTTCGGATTTTCAACTTTCAGCATTTCTTAGACCCCCTCGAATAACCATCAATCTTTCCGAATTTTGTTGCGGGGGAGGTGCCCAATTCCTTTCTAGATATACCTACTAGTTGATAATAAAACTAACTTTACTCGAAGAGTTTTAAAGCTCAACATACGTGACTATGCAAATTTTGACTAGATATATAATGTACAATCTTTTTTCATAAGAACAATTTCATAAGAACATCGAGCCTCACATTTGTTGGTAAATTCTTTCCAAAAAACTATGAGGCATATATTTCAGTGTGGGAAGGGATAGAAATATTTGAGAAAATGTGGAACAAAGTTAAGAACATTCGAGCCTCGGCCGAAATCTACGGGTTCTTATAAAAAAAACAGCGAATGGTATTACTAGATGGTTTTAAATGTTGGTCCTACCACCCAAAGGTAGAGCGATTAAAGAATGGCTGACATTTTGATTGACAAAACGAGAGTTTTTCTTGTGAAATCTGTCAATGTTGCTCCCTCTTTGATGACCTTTCGTCAAGAAAAGGTGTTTTTCAGACAGATCTCCAATTTCAATTTTTTTGTTGATGATATTAAAAGATGACTGCTCTGTCTCTTTTGCGTCAATCTAGTTTTTCTCAATTCCTAGAATTTTATTGTTACACAGAAAAGCATGAGATTTCGGAATTTCGATGACAAAACTACCCCCTTCTCTCACCTTGCTCTCTTTACTTCGGATTGTAGTATGCAGTGAAGATATCAAGTTTTTGTTTTTTGCTGAACCGCTTGACTTTTTGTTTTGTTGTTTGTCACCCTCACACAAGGAGCTATTTCTCTATTTTTTTGATTTTGTTTTACGAATCTTCCCAGAGACTACTTTTCTAATAATTTTAAGATTTAGAATTTGTTGAAAATTATGACCCTTTGTGAGAGACTCGATTTTCATTTTCGTGTTCAGTAATTCTTAGGGAGATATTCGAAGTCTGAAAAAAGTATTCTTACCGCTCGCACATACCCCTCACCTTGTTTGCCCATAGACTACCCCCCCCCTTCATCCCGGGGGCTGTTAATAGTTTGAGATTCACTTTCTAAAGAACTTTTTTAAATCTGAATCTCAGTAACAAATTATTTAAAAATATTCTGATTTGTGTTGTGTGACATTTCATAGAGATAAACATAATTAGCCTTTGGGATCCTTATTGTTTTGGCTTGCTCTGTTTGTTTTTGTTGTGGGTTGTTGACAGAGACAAACAAATGAACTTTTTGATCAAAGAAAAACATTTCCACCAATCGTCCTGCAAAATGACCAAATTTGTAACCTACAGCGGTCTGTTGAAACATCAGGTATTCTTTTTTTAATCTAGGTTTTGAATTTTCCATGACATAACCAATTCCTGATATCCATTGCGTAATCTTTTACCAATTTTGAAATTTTAACAATAAAACCAGTGGCAAACATCCGGTTTTTTTAGGATGTTTCCATAGAAAATATTACGTAATCGATATCATGAATCTGAAAAATCTAGACCATAGTGAACCGAACCTTATGCGATCCTGGTGTCCGAAAAATAAACCCTAATTGGTGGGACAAGCGGACTTATTTTTTCAAAAGCGACCCTGAACAAAACAAGTCTCGTCCGTCCCAGCAGACACCAGACGCTTTTTCAACGTTGTATTTGCTGGGATGGGACTCTCAAAGGTAAATAAAGGGTA
The DNA here is from genome assembly GCA_032270745.1 of Tiaropsis multicirrata. NCBI lineage: Eukaryota > Metazoa > Cnidaria > Hydrozoa > Leptothecata > Tiaropsidae > Tiaropsis > Tiaropsis multicirrata. Next base: position 8,139 of record JAUJPO010083572.1, on the reverse strand, counting down.
CCGTGACCAGTGCAGTGCAGTACAGTGGCCCCTTTTTGCCTAAGTAGCATCGATCTTTTTTACGGACTATTTGCTTTTCCAGAAAATATAGGATATCCAAAGGGGTCCAAAATTTTCAATATCTTAGGATATCCAGGGGGGTAAGAATCTGAAGACCAAGAATATCCAGGGGGTGGGTTCAAACATTTTCAATTTCCTAGGATATCCAGCGGGATAAGAATTTGAGGACCAAGGATATTTAGGGGGGGGGGGTTCGAAATTTTCGGCACGGATATCAAAGGGGGGGGGGGGTTGGTGTTAAGAAAAATCGACATCCTCAATACAACAGTGGGAATATTTTTTTTTTTCAGGAAAAGCCCAAAACACAGTATCCTTAAACCCAGTAGGCACAGTTTTGACGTCAGAACACTCGTTTTGTGGCTGCTGGGAATCTAATCTGGTTAAAAGTCCTTGAAAGGCCGTGGTCCCTGAGAGATAGATTTCCCCTCATTTCTGTCCTCATTTCTGTCCTGATTTCAGGTACACAACGTTCAAATAAGGTTTTGGCATTGAAACAACGTTGTTTGGACGTTAAAACAACGTTCCGTGCCTGCTTGGACACCTCAAGAGAGTGAAAATTTGAACTTTTTATTCAACCCAATGACTGACGGACTGACTGGGCCATTTAAAATCTGTTGTTCTTTTTGCACCATTACTATCTTTTGGGAATTTGTCATTTGGATTATTTAAAGTAAACCTCCACTTTTCGATTGGGTCTTTTTTGAACGAGTTTTCCAATGGGTGATCATCAGTCGAGGGCGTTATCCCAGTCAGTGGTGGTGACCGCCCAAAGAGATGTAAAGTATGCCTTCATAGTACATTGCAAATGTAGCTGGGGAGGTTGTAGATCTGCTAATTTGAGACCACTCAAGTTTTCCGTAGTTAAAAGGTCCCTCAAACGAGTTTGGAGAACGAAATATCGAGACAAAAAAATCTCTTTTATTCAAGCGATTTTTAGAGACTTTTGTAGTAAAAAACGACGTGGATTTGAAGAATTTTCTTCTTCTTTTTTTCATACTTCGTGACTCGCTTTCTTGTTTTTCTATACAACTCCTCCTCTCCTGTTTACTGTTCATGACAGGTCATGGTGTGATCCTAGCGTCAGCGATACAAAAAGGGGAAAAAGGGAATTATTTGACAATGCAAAAGAATTTGATTTTCGAACACCACCCCATGCTAAGCCATCTCTTAAAGTTTTGATTATTTTGTACAAAAAACAGACGTTCTATAGACCATAGGGTTTATATATTAGGGTTCTATAGGGTTTTCTCAGAACTATATTTTCAAATGGCACTCTTTAATAGTTTTCAAGTCTTTCAAGTCTGGACTATTATAATAATGTGGCCTAAAGCCTTAAAAGTTTTCGAAAAATTTCAACCAAATTGCACTTCCTCAAGGGCTCTGGACCATCAGCTCATTAGTACCCTCCAAACAAATTTATCTCTGATATTTTATACAACTGTTTAATCACATCATTTCCATATTTTTACTACCTTAAAAGGGTACAAATTTTTGTGGGAATTTAATTTTGCGGATCTTTGGCTTTTTATTGTTATAGAACAATAGTTTTTTTATTATAAAACAATAGAAACCGCAAAAATAAAATGAATATTATAAAATAGTTCCCCCAAAAATTTGTACCCGTAAGGTAGTTATTTTTTTTAACTCGAAAAAATCCATGCCCCTACTGTTTGAGGATATAGGATATCCATGGGAGGGGGTTAAGAATTTGAAGACCAATTATATCCAGGGGGAGGGTTCGAAATTTGCAATATTCTAGAATATCCAGGTGGAATGAATTTGAAGACCAAGGATATCCTAGGGGGTTCGAAATTTTCAGCGCGTATACTGTATCCATTATCCATTATCCAACATAATCTTTCTGGAAAACCCCAATGACATTTGGTTGATTAAAATTTTAGATTGTTTTCAAATTGAATAACCTTTTTAATTCCATCCAACTTGTTGCTTTTTTATTGAGAAAGGTTTAGTTTCTTCATCACAACTCGATAAAATCTTATTGTTTTTTTTGTATGGAAAATCTCTGGTTTAAATCTGAAATATTAAAATATTAATATATATTATTAACGTCAATAATTCAATTTTATTACTATCCAGGCAAAGTGCGTTGAGGTTGAATAAGAACTATTCTATTAAAAAATTGTGCAGATTTAGGACCTTTCCTAAAACCTTTTAGACGCTTTAGTTTTTTCCAAAAAGAAATTTTTCATTTCCTTCAAAATGGAATGGTTTTTCTACAATTTGTAAAAATAGATTTTTTGATTTAAAAGATAAAAAAAATGACTACCTTAACAATTATAGTTCAAATACTACAAGTTTCTTTTTTATTAGAATTTTGATTGAGGCTGGATGTTCTTATTTTTTCAACCATTTCCAGGCGCAGGGGTTATTATTGTTCCCAAAAATCCAAATAACAAAGAAAAATGCATTGTCTCGAGAAACCCGTAATAACACCTTTTGATAAAGCGTGAAAAACCTCCCTTGCAGTCGAAATTTTTTGTTTTCTTAATTTCATCCTTGGTTCGTTCTTAAAAGATGTTCTTAACTTTCGAACAAATTTCAGCCTTAATGTTCTTATGAACTAGGTTCTAATGAAAAAAACGTGTATTACGCAAAAACATCAAATCAATCTAACCTTGAGGTGAATTTTAATAAGTGTCTCTTGTGGAACCCACTTCTGCCCCATATGTTGTTTACTTCAGGTGCAAGACATTTTTCTTCAAACGAACAACGCAGATGATGCAAGGGATGCGTGTCAACTTTAATACTTTCTTTAAACAAGTGGATATCCATAACAAGATCTGGTGCATCTGTGATTCAATAAATAAAGTCATTATAGATAATATAATATAGGTGATTATAATCAATCGATAATGCAGCGAACACACCCTTTCAGCGGCGTAAACAGGGATGATTTAGAATAAGTATTGGAAAACATAATGTTTTACGATGCATCAATTATCTCAAGGGGTAAATCACTCAAAAAATTTCGTACACATTTTTCAAGACAAAAAAAATCAAAAAATCAAAAACCACAGAAAAATTGGCAAAAAATCACAAAAAATAAAAAAAATAACGTACACCTTTTCACGTTCATACTTAAACGTCCTAACAAAGTCGGTTGCGAATTTTTAACAATAAAACAAATAGTTGCAAACACCCTGCTTTTGGGGTGTTTCCGTAGAAGAAGTAGCGTAATACATATCGTGAATCCTTTCGATGGAAGTGTATAACCAGACATATCACGAGATTAAAGCTAAAGGTTCACTTAGGCAAAATAGGGTACGGGGACGTGCAGCTGGTCAGAATTTTTAAAAGCTCTGAAGTTTCTGACAGGGTTCCTAAAATCCTTTTATAAAGCTCAGAAGTCTCTGTCAGGGTCCAAAAGTCGTCAAAGTTTAAAATATTTGCTCTGAATGGTTGTTTTTGAAATTTTTAGCAATTTTCTCCTCCTAGTGACAGAACTTTCGAATTATAAGAGTTCGAAATGCATTAAACAGGTTAAACAGTTAAAGGGAGATTGCGCTCCTTAAAGTCATACTTTCAACAATTTTCAGCGCGTGCCTCTTCACATGGCATTATGTTGATTAGTTAATAATGAAACAAATAAAAAATCTAATTGGCCGATATAGAGACATGACGTAAACACGAGGCGTGCGTGCACTACCTATTTCTCTTTATTTTGAGGAAGGGACAATTATATTATGATGTAATTGTAAGAAACAAGGGAAATGAAGTAGATATTTTCGAAAATGGCATCGAAAATCCCTTTATATCTCGGGCAGCACTTCGAATAACGTTTTGAAATTCAGCACACAGCAAGATCGATAGCGTTACGTACCTTCCATATAAAAATTATTTAGATTTCCAGTCATTTTTCTTTTCAAAAAAGCGTTTGAAAATAATTTTTTTGTTTTTTCTGGGAAACATTTTCATCTTTGTTTTGATCATTTACCAATATTATATAATACATATTTTTTCTCTAACTGAATGCGAGTTTTTTTATGAAGAGAGTGTCATGTAAGCACATTAAAAAATGAGAAAAGACATTAGTTTCTTGACTATATATGTTGTTTCTATATAACTTTACGGAGCGCAATCTGCCTTTAAACAAGCACAAAATACTAAAACTTACGTTGTGTGCAAATAACGCTTGCCATATCATAATACCGACATCGTGAATAATCGGAATATGAACATTCGAATAATTCCGATTCGGTTCCATTGCATCGAACGCCAAACATCCGTTTCCTGTATTTGACGCCTTAAATAATAAAATATTGATTTGAAAAATGAAAGCTTTGATTTCATATCTCAGCCTAAACTCGACTATTTTCTTTTCAGTTTGATTATTATTTTTTACTGGCATGGGGTTTTTCTATTGTTCTCAAAGGAATTTATATTGTTCTTTTTACCCCACTGTCCACTAAAAATAGAGAGACATGACCAATGTTAACATACCGTATTTGTAGGATCGACCAGCCCATTTCACAAAATCAAGTCCTAATTGCCGGCATACGACTGCACCTTCTGCTCGTCCGAAGCCTATACCACAAATACCGCTCCATTCGTTTTTACTATCAAGAAATTCGATGCGACCTTCTGTAGGTTTCTTACCACCGACTAACTTGATTTGCTGAAAATTAAGGGAAGGGAAACAATTATATTGGTGGCCCAGTTGTTAGAGTGTTCACCTCCCGTTCGCAAAATTGTGGGTTCAATCCCCAGGGTCAAACCAAAAACTTGAAAACTGGTACTGTCCTGCTTAGCACTCAGCATCAAGGAATTAGAGCAAGGGTAAGTGGAGAAATCCAGGGAAAGGAGTAGCGCCCTCCCCTACCTTCGGGTAGATAGCCAGCGAAAAGGGAGCCTTCGGGTCGCCCTCGACTGCGGTCGCAAACTTGCTTACAGTAACCAGTAACTGTAAAAACCGATAGAAATGATCTTTGAAAAATAAACGAAAGAAAAGGGCTAAATTTTATTCCAAGTTTTTCCATTTTTTTTAAAGATGCTTTTAATAAGTTTTTGATTGAAATATAACAGTGCTTCCGCATGTTTTTGAAACTTTACTTTTAGGGATCCATTTTCACTAAATCTAGCCGCATTTACGTTTTATGGGAGGAAGCTTGCCTCTAAGTACCTCACAATTATTCGCAAAGCTTTCACGGTTAAGCTGGTGATTGTTGTGTTTCTAGCGTAACATTACGCCATTTGGCAAAATTAAACTATAGAATTCATCACGGTAAAGTTCACGTGGCCCGCTCGGCCCGTGCGGTGTCAGAAGAACCAAAACATCAACATGAATTTTTTCCTGGCAAGCAATTCCGCTACGTGAAGCAACAAAAGCCCTGCGGGGCAATAATGGGAAGCTCGATCCAGTGGATTAAGTAGAAAACAATAGAGAGATCATGGTGAACGTGCTTCAAAAAAAAAGCATTCCTAGACAATGTTTCTTTTGGTTAAAGAAAGAATTGAGCGACCCCCTTTGATTTTATTGGTCTTCAAATTCTTACCCTCCTGGGTATTATCCTAAGGAGAATGGAAAATTCCCTAGATATCCTCAACAATTTGGGTACAGGTTTTTCTGGAAAAACCCATTCAATATTTAGGTTTGACGGTACCAAAATAAAGTCTGCTGCAAAAAGATTGTCAGTAAAAATTTCTGCCATGTAGAAACCAGGAAAGTATCAGTTATTTACTTTTTGTTTCTTTCGTTTCATCCTGGTTTCCACATGCTTTTAGTGACAATCTTTAAATTTCTAAAGAAGAAACAGACTTTAAATGCTGACAGAAAAGTTACTTTGTGTAGTTACCATTTTATAGTTGTGGAAAGGCTTTCGACACCTAACGCCAGCATCTTCACGATGAGTACATGATGTTGTGTTTGTTGAATGTTTACAATCCTTCAAATGTCTTTCTGTACCGTCACAAGCTATGTTTGTCATCAGGATCTGAAATCAAGAAAAACAAGAGAAGAAGTACAAATTAACGTTTAACTCGTGCAATTTGAACTCCGATAATTCCAAAACTCATGTAATTCGAACAAAATCTTCGGTCCCCTGGAAATTCTCAAACACGAACAAAATCTTCGGTCCCTGATGTTCCCCTGGAAATTCAAATTAACTGTGATCTGAAAAGTCCTTACCCAACAGAGACGGAACGTTGTTTTAACGTCCAAACAACGTTGTTTCAACGCCAGAGCGCTGAAAGAACGTTGGAATGCAGTCATGTGTCTGTTGGGTAGCCCCATCATCATTTTCTTAGAATCCCTATTTGCAACTATTTTTCTTCATTTTTGGCTTAAGTTGATGAAAAGAGACCTTCAGCTATCCAATGAGCTATACACCAACTTCTAATTACTTCTGGTTCAGGATATATTGACGTTTAAAAGGTCCTGCTGTAGCTTATTTTAACAAAAAAAGGCTCTGGCACTGAAAGAAAAGGTTCCGTTGAAGAACAAACCTTTGTCAGGCCTTCACCATGATCAGCCCAGTGTGTTGCTTCCGATGCCGATCCGTAGCCAAGTTGATGGCAAACCACATTAGCATCTAATATATCCCATTCATCATCGCATACTGTGCCCCATTGCTGTTGTTGTCCATCAAAAACTTCGACACGTCCAGCGCTTGGGTAAGCTCCTCCTCTGAGACGGATCTCACCGTTCTAATAAACAAGAAACAAATTCGGTTTTAAATGTAATCCCGATAACCCTAGAATAGTCCAGAATAGTCATCAAGCGTGTTTGCTTTGCAGTTGCTGAAAAATTTAACCTTCAAATGGCCTAAAAACAGGAAAAAACCCCTTTAAAGGGTTCATATTTTCAAACAGTTTAAATTGGCGGGAGTTTAATTTGGTGGATGGTGGAAAAAATTAAATTTGGTGAGAAGCTAATTTGACGAATTTTGGCCAAATCCGCCAAATCCTCCAAATTAAGTTCTCGCCAAAATTAGTTCCTTTAAGGTATTCAATAAATGCAGTCGCTACTTTTTTAGTGTTCTCTGTTCATTACCGCAATCACGTTTTATTTTATCCAGTGTGTTTACTACCAAAATCAAACATTATTTTTGACTGTGAAGAGTTAAGAAAAAGTCAAGAAAAAAGAATGTCGTGCATTACTTATCTACCAGGCGGTCCAAAACAACTATTTTTTGCCGTGTATTTGCAATTTTTATAAAGTAAATTTTAACTTGGTAACTAATAAATCAAATCTACAATATACCTCAAAATTTAATTTAGACCTTCCTCTATCAATGAATGAAAATTTAAGTTTGTTGGAGGATATGTACGGCTTCAATACGACGTCAAACCGCCGACGTGTTTTTTGGACAACCCGGTATTTTAAGTAAAACGCAGTTAGGAGCGTTTGTATTGAGTAGCTTTACTCTAAAGCTTCACCAAAGCAAAAAAATATGAAACTTTTACCAGTTCAGTAATGATCACGTTCTCATCTTCCACACCGCACTCCAAGAAAACAACCTCGTTATTCGTGCAAATCTCTTTGGATTCCTGTTCACATTCCTCCAAAATCGATTCATTTCCATGACAACGAAATCGAAGAAATTTTATTTCGTCCAAATCGATGTTGTTGTAAACGGTACTTGAAAATCTCTAGAGATTCAAAAAATAAATAAACCAGCCGAGGCTGGAAGGTCAGCCAAAATAGCCTAGAGACCATAGATGGATTAAACAAAGTAAAATAAGCTTACTGCGCTGATGAGGAGCCCAGAGGTATGAACTCACTCCATGGACTTGTTTTTGAAATTTTAATTGGAAGGATTTTTTGATTCGTGGAAAAATACCTTCACGCTTGTAATAAACTTGAAACTCGAGGCATGTTTGTACGATGGCCCATAAGGCTTACCGTGCACTTCTAATTTTAACGCACTTTCTCAGTGAAAAGATTTTATAAAGAACTGGAGCTATCAAGGGTCAATGGTTTCTGGGCTGAAAATATTATAGAGACGTAATAGCTCGGCAGAGTAGCCCACTCGATAGAAAGCCATTCTGGTCAGCAAAACAGATATCGAGTTGTAAAAATGAGTTGAATAATAGAAATCATTTCGAGTTGTGGATTGAAGA
>JAUJPO010083561.1:0-10355 GCA_032270745.1 Tiaropsis multicirrata | reverse complement strand
AACAATAATGTCATTACCGCGGACATAGCTACAACATGAAAAATCAATGGAAACTCAGCAAGTTGTTTATCCAGAGTTCTATTATATATCCTTGTCTAGAGCTAGGGAAAGAGGAATAGACTCCCACACTGTACAGCCGCTACACAAACACTAGGTATCCTCGATTAACATATTTGCTTACTACTGGTCAAAGTCGGAACCTGAAATCACCAGCCCAACGATTCACATGTAAAAAAGGGTTTAATGTTGATACAGTAAAGGTCTATATCTGTTCTTATATTTACGGCCCGTATTCACTTCCATTCACCGAGATTGGATCTCATATGATCCAGACCCAGGCCCGTCACATTAGTGACATTTAAAGGTCTCAATATCACTATCAGGTTGGTTGAATCCGGTGTTGCTCGAATTCCCAACCTTCTGATAAGGAATCCAACGTCCTACCACTTTGATGGGCACCGCTAGCAATTAATTGTTAGTAGTTGCTACTATTGTTACCTGTAAGAACATCTTGGCTTCTGCTGGAAGTTGCCTTTGAATGTCAGGTGCACTGAAAATGCTTTCCAGGTAAAGCCAGTTCCGTTGACAAAGCAGCCATTCATCCTTAAAAAAAAAGTGAACTTGATTGAATAATAAACTAAGTTATTATGGGAAATATTGATTTCTAAAAATCCTTGAAAGCAGTATACAGTTAACTCACGTTATTCGAACTCATTATAACTTATTATAACTCGAAAACTCGAATATTTTGAACAAAATGCTCGGTCCCGTCTATACTTTAATTTTCGCGCTCTTTGGCCGCACGAAAATTAAAGAGCGCAAAATAGGCCTATTTTCGCGCACTTAGACGTGCGAAAATTATAGGATATAATTTTTGGTTATTTTTTATAGCTTTCACAATAGCTTTGGTAAAAAAAAAAAACCCCTTCGATTTCCAGACCAACCTCAACTCGACCCCTTGAATTTAGACATTTAGAGTTACCCCTGGAATGTCCACTTATTATTTTCCTCCGATTTTGGTGTACCACCACATTTTATAAGCTGCGAGGGGTCAGGAAATCAATATCCTCAACGGTGGGTGGAAAAAATTCCATGGTGCTAAACTCTAGTCAAAATATTTGGGAGGATGGAGCGAGCACAGCCGGGCCGCCAGGTTACCATGGCTTTTGTGGGGGTTATAACTTACCAACGTTTGAGCAAATAGTGCCAACGATTTAACCCATTCATCAACTTTAGGTCTGATAGGTCCAACGTGACGAGAACTTGCTATGGTAGAAATGTTAACTTGACTGTCATCCAACAAGGCTTGAATTTCATCAGTACCACCAAGGATGAAGACATCTTTAGAATCGCGATGTGTCAAAACGACAAATTCTGCGGATTTCCAAGAATCTTCAACCTAATTTATAAAGAAAATGTTCGATATAAGAATCTCTTCTTCTACTCACTGATCTGTACCTTGATCCACTGGATCGGGCTTCTAACTGTTTAGACTCTGAAGTCGGTTTTTACAGCGAGTCGTAGCCATGTTGTTTTTCATTTTTAGTAGAGAAAACTCTAAAGAAATCGGAAACAACATTGTTTTGACGTCCATGTGACGTTTGTGCTAACTGGGTATTTTTGCCAAAACTGAACAAACTTTTTTTACGGGAATCCATAAGAAGCGTACGCCCATGCGACAAAAAACAAACATGGCTGAATGATTTGTGAGTAAACGATTTATAAAAGAAAAACCTTTAGGGTATAGTATCAAAGTTCCATAATACCTTTTTCAAGATGCTCTCCAATGAACTTTCACTTGAAGCTTGAGACGAAACCTCTTGTATTTCCTCTGCAAAATCGAAAGCGCTCAGTTCGTTTAACAATCCAAGGGTAATGGTAGCCTCGTCGGTGAATGTGTGTGCTAAAATCCCCTCTATGGAATCCCAATGACGCTGTTTCAATGCTGGGTTTCGTAAATCAGTAATAGTTGGCACCTAAATAATAAGAAAATAAATAAATACCTAAATTCCCGTAGAGCGAAGCAATTCGCTTAAGGGCTCTGACCGTAGTGAAAAATCAGTTCTGGAATTTGAAGATAAAACCTTTTGTTTCCGCCTTCTTGACGTTTCTAGGAACACACTCCTTTTGAAACATGTTTTTTAATAAATTATATCATGAATAATTAAGAAATTAATGAAGCATGGACCTTAAAAAGACGTAATATAGTTATAGACGTTAAAATCATGTACTTTTTACAAAAAATGCTTAAAATCTCGATTGGGAATTGAGCTTTTTCCTTAGGATTTTTTCTAAAGTGCTCACAAATAAATGTTTTATTTAGACTTTTGCAGAAAATTCTTCTCATCCAAGCGTGAAAATTTATAGCTGGTTTTATTTGAAAATTATGGGTGAAAAACTGACGAAAACTACTATTTTCAAGATTTTATAAAGCTGTTACAAAAATTTTCCGCAAATCTATTTTTAGTTCCAAAATAGACACTTCATCTAAACCACTATATTATACTTTGATGGCCTATTATAACGTACAAATTAACATTTAATGCATAACAAATTACGAAAATTCACTATAGTCAGAGCTCTTAAATTTGCTCCCTGGAACAAATCAATTTGCCTAAACTCGCTCTATAAAGCAAATTCATTTTTGAGAAGATCCTTGGTACGTTATCTTTTACACAGAAACATCCTAAAAATCTGGGTGTTTGCCACAAGTTTTGAATTTTTTAACAACAAAAATAGTGTGACAAACATCCGGTTTTTTAGCATGTTTCCGTAGGTAAGATTATGTAATGCTAGTATATCTTATATCTTTATGAAAAATGTTACCTCGCCCCCCCCCCCCCCTAGATGGTTTATTTTTGACAATTTCCCATCTCCCTAAAATCCTAGGGGTGCCCACTATGAGATATTATCGAGATTCTCGTGTGTGTCTGGTTCTCTTGCCATGTCCAAGCGCCGCGACAATGCATTAGACTTATCTTTTTGGCTATACATATTTATATGTTTATATTATAATCTGGACAAGGGCATTATTCCTACCCGAAGCATGACAAATCAGATAAAAGTTTAAAAACTTTTACATATATAAAATAACAATAATAATCAGCTTTATACCTTAGCTCTCATACTTTCAACTTTCTCTTTCAGAATAGGGACAACGCCATTGGGTGGAAGACCCTTTTCTAGTTGAAGAACAGCTTTGACATATTTCATGACCGAAGTGTTCAGATCCTCTGGGTTGATTTCTTCAAATGGTAACTAAAAAGTGTAGATAACAGGGAAACAAAAATTACATAGTGTAAATGATTGAATAATTTATTACGCATGATGGAATTAGGGATTCTGCCCCACAGCCCCTCCCCCTAAGCTATGGGGAACTTTTTTCTTAACATGGGAAACGGCGGCCTTAACGTTGGAGCATTTGGAGGATTCAAATTGGAGGGGAAAAATAGGAGAATTTAAATTTAGAGTTAAGGGGGTAAGTTTCAGAAGGGGGGGGGTAACTATGTGAATAATGCAGATTTTTGTGTTTCGAAATGTTAAGTGGTTTCATGAAAAAAAGGTTGAGCCTCATACTTCTCACTCCAACTATTTATAGCAAAGGTAGTAAGTAATATATACTGTATTTATGGGGGATGAGAAGTTTAAAAGCTTACCAATAAATATTAAGTAAACATTTTTTATTTAAACATAAGGCTTCAAGAAAAAATTGAGAAGATGTTAAGAACATTTGGAGGCTTTGGTGAATAAAAAATATAGAAATAAAAAGATTTTTTAATTTTTTTTTAATTTGAAGTGTCAACCTATTTGCTGAGATTAAAAACAGAATTTTGAACTAGCTAAGTATTCAGTATTACAAACTTTTGAAGAATGTCTTTTCAACATTTATCATTATCAAAATGCATTTGCCGATATCGGCAATAGCTTTATACCAGTGATTTTTAGGTCCCGGCAAATAGGTCGAGGGTGTAAAAAAAGGCTCAGACGCACTTAATTTTGCATCAAAGTTCGAAGAAGCCTTCTAATGTTCTTAGCTTTTTTGGTTTCATTCCTTAAAATGTTCTTATGTGGCTGACTTTCAAAAAAGTGAAGAAAAAAGGCCATACAGCAACCATTTTTTGCTCATTTTTCAAAAAAAAGTTTTTATGGATATCCACGTAAGCACTCAGAAATTTATATGAAAAAATGTTCAAATGTTGCTAATTTTATTCAAGAAAGTTGATTTTAGCTGTTTTTTTAAATAATGCGGAATTAATTAATCCTTTTTAGAGCTATACAGGACGCCCTCCTGCCTGAGTTGATGAAAATGAAATGGGCATTCAATTGCAACACAAAAGATTTCAAATTTGGTCTTTTAGAAGAGATTTTGACCTTAAAAGTCAAAAATATGTCAAAATTTGCAAAAGATTCCCTGAAGGGGCCCTAAAAACAGAGGAGACTCTCAGCTATCATTGTCAGAACAAAAATATCAATAACAAATAAATTCGTATTATTAAATTCCGCAAAACTTAAAATTTTCTGCCATCCGCATTAATTAATTCGCATTTTTTTCAAATTTTGGCTATATTCTCCTTAAAGGGAGAATTTCATTTATTGCCGGTGACGGAAAATCAGCCGATATTTAGTCAGTATTTCGGAATTTTACAAAAAAATTGATGGTATTTCGGAATTTCTTTTATTGCCGGTGACGGAAAATCAGACGCTAAAAATCGGTATGACGGTGTTGTTATATCTGAACATATCTAATATTGAATTTTCAATACACTATTATAGTTTTACAATGTTATCCTAATGGCTAGTTTATACATTTAATATGGTTGTTTTTGTAAATTTTTATATTTTATGTCATTGTCAGACAATTGTTGCGATGTGATCGTGAAATCGAGTTCTGGCGTGATAGTGAAATTAAGCAAATCTAGGCGCGATGGTGTGAAATTTACTGTTCAGTGTGATCGTGAAATCTAATGTCTTTGTGTGATGCATAGCCTTGTTGTATAGAGACTTGCTGTGCTTCTAATTCAAGACCATTTTAGCCAATTTAGAGACCCTAATTTACAAAAATTCTTTTGGCCCGTCAGCCCAATCATGGTGGGACCTCCTTATTTTTCCAGTCCTTCTATTAATTTGTTATGGACAAGAGGCTTTAATGATTTAAAACATTCCACTGCTTCAAATTTTGCTGAATCTTTAAATCTTTCTCTTACCACAACTATGTGGTGTTTTATTTTATATGATAGCCTTTTTGAACCGGTCTTAGATTTATTGGAGGAGGACTGCTTTCTTATAATTAGAGACCATTTTAGCCAATCCATTGGATTTCAAGCGTGCTGGCGTGAAATCGCGAAAAAATTGGCGTGATAGCGGGAATTTTGGGGTCGCTGTCGGGGGGGGGGGGGGGAGGGGGCCTCATTGTTCCAAATAATATGCCGGAGACGGAATTATAGTTTTACAGTGTCCGGAATTACGGAATTCGAGCCAAAATTGGACGGAATGACGGAATTGGAATAATTTATTTTTATATGCTTTTTATGGTATGTTCAAAGAAAATATTATTATTAAATTTATTTCTCGTTTCATGAATTTGATAAATTAACATTCTCAAAGAGCGCAGGGGGTCTTAGGTTTAGTTTACTTTTTGAATAAGCGAGTTAAACGTCACTGCGATTTAGTTTTACAGTGTCCCATTTTTCGTTCCATTCTAAAATTTTGCAGTCTTTTCAACGATAAATGATTATTGATTAATGCAGTTGCAATGTTTTTTAGTTTTCTGTTATATTACTGCCATCACTTCTTTTAGTTTATCTATTTATTTTTTTCAACTTTGATCATGTATTGCACTGCTTCTGAAAAATGATCGTATATAACTCATGTATCGTTTAGCTGGACGATTGGTGAAAAGAAAGGCGACCGCATTGATGGACCCTAGAATGGTGGGTAGCAACGTGACGAGATTTTGCAAAATCACCGGTTGAAGACGTGCTAGCTTGACGCGGTTCAAGACAACTTGGTAAATAAGGGTAGCACATGTACTGCAAACAAACAAATACAGGTAAATGTTGGTCAATTTTAAGACGTTTTGGAGTGCATCAGAGATGACTTGATTTAACTTGCGGTATTGCCGTAACTTGTATATGGAGAGCGCGTAGAAAACGACGGTGAGACAGACAACCACAATGTTCACCGGCAAAACGTAAGAGCTGGCGTAGCCGATATAATACCTAGAATTGAAATAAGCACCAACTCCAGCCTGCAGATTGATCAGGAAAAAATACCAAGTGATAATGATACGGAAGCGACGAGTGGTGAACAGTCGGTCATATCCTTCAAGGTACTGGATACGTAAAAAGCGATCAAAACCGGTCAAAGCGAACAGATAATTCGAAGCGTAGATGGAAAGCAACGAGAGAAAATAGGTCCAGCTCAGCACACCACAGCTGGTTCTCCGAGCATTTAGAAAGAGTGGGATCCGACCTATTGTGACCAAACTGGACAGCGAGTCAACACATGACAAGTACATCAAAAGTTTGATAGATTGATTCTGAGCCTGTCTGGTAGCTTTAATAACGGCGACAACAAACAAATTCACCAACAATCCAAATAAGCCGCAAAATGCATACACGGATATAAAAGATACATGTAGTGTCCATTCTTCTAGCACTAGGTTGGAGCGTTCTTGTCGGCAAAAGTTCGACTCGTTCGAATAATTCGATAAGGTTTCATTACTGGAATTATGGAATACCAACATTTCAAATAGCAAAAAAAAAAAACAAGTTTGATTAAATTTTTGTTATACTGTAATTGAAGAGGTTAAACCATGGTTAAACATCCAGTTCTTTGTTTTAGCAAAGATCACTTCCAGTTAAAGCACAAAACGCCAAAAAAACGTCATGTGAATCAAGTCCAAACAACGCCTCGTGTTTACTGGTGTTTCTCATCACATGTAATAATGTCTACTTGGTGTGGTATGTACAGGAGTAAAACCTTCCTTTATATCAAAAAAATCTGATATGGAGGCCGGGTCATCATTATAAGCGTCTTGAAAAAAAGGATAAAAGAGGCTTTATATTCTTTCGTCCTAAAATAAAAGGCAGTTAAAAAAAACTCCCATAATAGGTGAGTTATCCTATTCCAACCCTATTTCAACGTACAAAAACCGTCCGTTTCTCTTCATAATGGACGCAGCTGAAGAATAAGCGAGTTCTTTTTTCCCTTTTCTTTTAGGTATGAGTTGGTTGATTATGGTTATATATCCTTCACATTTTAACATCATTTTAAAATTAATGATAACACTCGTAAAAAAAAGTGCTAATAATGTTTTACAAATGAACGTTTTTTTATAAGAACAAACCAAGTAAGAAAATAAGCCGTCGAGGCCAAAAATGCTAAGAACATTGTTATGCTTTAAATATTCAAAATTTCTTTTTATTTCTTAAAAAATAGCCTATTTTTACTGTTTTCTAGCAAAAATTAAGAACATTCTATGGCTTAAACATTCAGAAAAGTTAAGAACATCTGAAGGCCCCCCCCCCCTCACGATGTTCTTATAAAAAAACGTGTAGGGAAGAAGGTGACAGGCAAAGGTGACAGGCAATTTTAATACCTCACTAAGGTCGTGATAATAAACCCAGTATTTGAAACAAAAACAACAACATAAAAAACAGACAACCGATGAGAGTTCCATCAGAGCAGTACAACTAATTAGCGGTAGAGCTTTTCAAAGACAAACTACGTGAATTGAGTAGAGGAAAAATAAAGTTAAAAATAAGAAATATAAATTATTTTCAAGCTCGAGTAGTAGAAAGCGAATTGAATGGAAAATCATCTCTAGCCTTTAAAGGGCCTAAGATATGATCTATTCTCCCCGGTAGCTTAAAGAAACTGACGGAGTTAAAAGATTTTAAGAATAAAATCAAGCAGTGGAGATCTCCGTGCCCTCGTAGGAACTGCCGAACGTACATTTAAGGTGTTGGCTTTATTGATTGATTTGTAGAACTGTAAACTGTAAATAAGAGTTGATTTTTATTAACATAAATGCTATTTTTGTAAACCATCAACTTACCACAAATAATGATTTTTCATATACGAGTTGCGAGTTACGAGTTGCGTTTAGAACCACGAGTTGCGAGTTACTTTTTGCGAGTAACGGGTTGCATTTTAGAAAAATAGAATCGCGAGTTGCAGGTTTCGAGTTGCATTTTAACACACAAAATTGGCGAGTTGCAAATAAAAGTACAAGTTGCAAATTAAAAGTGCGAGTTGCAAATGAAAAGTGCGAGTTGCAAATGAAAAGTGCGAGTCGGAATTAAAAGTAAGAGTTGCAAATCCAAAAATGCGAGTTGAAAATTTAGTACATAAAGTGATACACTTTTTATATAGGAACAATATTATAAGACACTTTTATAAATTTCGCGAAAACAGACAAACTATGCTGTAATACAGCCTCAAAACAAATGATACTTACGTCCTTACAAACAATGTGCTTTAATTCAGTCTCAGCAAAAGATGAATGAAAAACCCATTATTTCAAATGGAAAGAAAATAATTATGAGCCAAATAATAAGCTATTGAAAATTCTTCATACTCGGGTCCTAGAGATGCACCAGTACTGTATTCCACCTTGACTTTAGGTAATAACCCTTTTTGAATTAAATATGTATGATGAGATTACTTAGCATAATTATTGTGCATCTAGTAAATAAGTTAAAACACGACATTTTGTTAGCATGACAAATAATGTGATGCAAGGAAAATACTTTCAAGGTGTCAAAATTTTGATGGCTTCAGCATTTTTAACAAGAAACAACACAGTATTGTAAAATGAAATAAAAAGAGATGAAAGTATTTAAGACGAACTTGGAGCCAGTCATCGACGGAGACATCCCAATCTTTAAGCGATCCCCATAACAACTGTTTGAGACGAACTTCCGCGTGTGCTTCTTCTAATTCTTCAAATTTCGTCACTTCAACTAGACGTGTTGGGACAAAACAATAAAAAAGCTGAAGTAAAAACATAAACTCAGGAGCGATATGTCAGTGGTTTAATCGCACGCACCCGGGGGAGGGGGGGGGCGGATGAAGGCACCAAGGTAAATCGGGTACGGAGACGTGCCGCCCCTTAGGGTACCTTTTTTGAAGATCTGAAGTGTCTGACAGGGTCCCAAAATCAGACAAAGACAACCTGGCCGATTTTTACCTTTCGGTATGTGGGTTTCGTACAGGAATCTAATTTAATATTTATGTCGTATTTATTCTTATTCTTTTGCGGCAATGCGGATGGCTTCTAAGAAACAATAGATGTTGAATGTCCATTTATTCCTATGTCGATGGTTATACTTTAGACGACGACTTCATAAAAGAGCGTTTGAATGTATTGTACAGCACGAAGGAAAGGAAAAGGTAAATTGGTCAAGATTGGGATTAGGGAAAACGTGCTAAAATTTTATCTCAAATTTTTATTCTTTCAGATTTATTTCAACAATGGAAGTGGTGAGTAGGAGGTGAGTAGAAAAAAATAAAGTCAGCGAAATGCAGTACAGTCTCAGCAGACAAACGGCGTTGTTTCAATGATGTTTCAACGTTAAAACATGATAAAGACGCCTTGTGTCTGATGGGGTAATATGCTCGAGCTAGATAGTGCTAATGGTCAACAAACTAATGGTTTTGGGTGGGCCACCACCCCCTTTTTACACTATTCTTTTACCTTTGAAGTTTTTCTGATAACTTTTGTACTGGAAAGCCCTCTGCTGGAATTCTTCCATTTGTTTATGCATATTTTGTAGAATGTCAGTCACTTTGTCAACCTCTGAAGATGGATCCAAAATTTCCGGGTTCTAGAAAAAAAAAGAAGAAACAATTAGAGTTGTGACGAAAGAATAAATTAAAAGCGATAAAAATAGACTTCTCATAGGAAACATACTTGTGCAGCTTGTTTCACTTGTTTAACTTGTTTGCCAAGGTCTTCGATATCTCGATCCAATGCCGAACAAAATCGATCCACATTCTGGTCTCGTTCAGCAAGTGACTTATCGATTGCGTTACGGACACCGTTCATCGATGGATTTAACGTCTGAAATGTAAAAAAATAAATAAAAGAGTATAATTATATTAGATGGCTGACCGGCCGGCATAAAACAGGTGGCCCCGGAAAGACTATTAAAGAAAGAGGAGACTCTCAACTATCCATCTAATAATGGGCTATTCCAAAAAAAAACCGTACAGGGCAGGGGGGTGGACGAACCTTTTTAAGGTAAATTTTTTTTCTCTGAAAATGTGTCTATACCCCTGGAAAAATGGTAAATTCTGAAAAAGCCCCTGGAAATTTTTTTTTATGGTTCAATGGTAGGGTGGACGAAGTA
>JAUJPO010083560.1:0-24537 GCA_032270745.1 Tiaropsis multicirrata | reverse complement strand
CTCTAAATGGGGATTTTTTTCTGAAATTTTTAGGGTCGGTCGGGTGACACGAACCACACTATTTATTGAGAGCCGCCGCTAAGAAATGCTGGAAATTCTGTTATCTTCAGTTAAAATGTGGGAGAGTTGACAGCTATGCTATGATCGTCTAGAGTACTATACTGTATTAAACAGAAGAGTTGAAGCACCGGCAGAACGATTTTCTGGGGATAAAAAATATCTCATTTTAGATCAACCAGAAAACATCGGAAGGATTTGGTCTGCCAGCACCCTCCTAAAATTGATAAAATACATGTGAATCAATAAGAAAAATGAAGAAAAGGATACTAATAACAACAGCTTGAGTTTGTTCATCATAACCCATTACTTCCCCTTCATAGCTTTCTCCCAGACGAGTGGTACATCGTATAATATCACCAGGTTGGAGACTTCTTTGAGGAGCAGTTCCAGCGGCCATGATGTATTTCAAATTATAGCCTTTGTCCCGACTACATTTAATTTGAAATGAGTAAAGTTGGCAGCTTAGCTAAATCCGTTTATCCACCCCTAGCCATTAAACTAAATCTTGCGAAATTTCATATTTCTGGCTAGCTTGGTACAAATCTTAAACAAAACAAAAACAAAAAAAATTTCATGTTCATTCAGATGAGTACAAAAGCACTTAACACTCAGAGCAAGGAGAACTGAAAACTTCGAAAGTCATCAACTGCAGGTAATGTACTGAATCATTTGGTTATTGGCTTTGTCTGTTTGTATAAACTTATACAGATATGGAAGATCCATTTTTTATTGTGAGGGGAGAAGTTAATAAGGCTCTGGGAAACATAAATGAACAATACAAAAAATGGGAAAAATTGTTACAAGATGAAAATAGTGTAAGAAAGCAAGAATACAATTCCACCATCAGCGAGATTAAAAATGGAATACGAAGTATTGAATGGGATTTAGAAGACCTAACAGAAACTGTAAATATTGTGGAGTCAAACCCAATGAAGTTCAATCTCACACCAAATGATATAATTGAAAGAAGAGACTTTATAAATGATACTAAAAACAGTGTGAAATCTATGAAAAAGCGTTTTGATGACCCACAAGTTTTATTCAAAGTGGAAAAAAGCCAGCACAATTCTTTAATGAGGAACGGACATGTGAATAAATATGAAAAACTTGATAATGAAATGGTTCAGTCAAATCAACGCTATTTAGACGATACTCAAGCACAACAACAAATGTTAATAAATCAACAAGAAAATCAACTTGAACATGTTCATCGCAGTGTTGGTGTTTTAAAATCAATGGGGGGTCAAATTAATAATGAGCTTGAAGAGCAAGCTATAATTATTGATGAGTTAACACATGAAGTTGAACAAACTGACTCTAGACTACAAACCGTTTTAGTACGAGTTGAAAAAATGTTACGTTTAGCAGATGATCGAAAACAGACTTATGTCTTAATTACTCTAATTTTTATGATGGTGATTGTTGTGATACTTTTCATAGCTCTGTAAGAGTCCTTTAAACATCTCTTTTTTTCGATGGAATTTTGTACAAAAAAGATAAATTTCATTTTGAGGATGGAACAGATAACTTTCCATTTTCTACATAAAATTCTACTCAGTAATTTTTTTTATTTCTGAATATTTGCTTCAATCAAAATAATACTTCCAGAACTTTTTCTTTTAAAAATTTTTCTCTAAATTGTGAAAATCTTATATTTTCCATAGTCATTCTTTGCTTTATTGGCTTGCTTTTGATAGAACAACTTGTTTCCAATGTTTTCATTGTACTGTCCTCATTTTCCAAATTTTCCCCAATGTTTTTATCCCTGCCCTCCTATCTTGTGGGTTAATTGTCATAATTACTCTTCAATCAAAAGTTCTTATATAATTACATTTATTTTAGTAATTAGGAAAACTCAATTACTGAATGATTACAATCCTACTCTTGATCCGGTGTTAACAAATTTCAAATAGTTTTCATTTCTTTAGCAAACAAATCTTAAGACCGTTTTGCTTCTTCAAAAAACTCTGTTGTTCTATTGGAAATTGTTTTTCCTTCAGATTTAAGTTTTAGTCGCTTTATCATATCACTTTTTATACTACTATGATAATTTGTCATGTAAATGTTTTCTTTGATTGTCGTTACACAATTTTTGTTTCTGACATCATTTGTTTGCTTACGCAATCAACAATTTCTAATAACTGTCATTCAACTCAAATATCAAGCTTTTTGAATATTGTACTCAGTGCAAAACATGTAATTATATCTGAATCACATACTCAATATTTTCATTTAAATTAACTTTATTTTTATTTAAAAATTGTTTATTTTATATATAGTAGTTCCTTTGTAAGGATTTTAAAAATATATTCCTTTTTTTCTAACAAAATGTTTTTGTTTTTTTTCGAAACCTGCTTTCCATCTGGAGTCAAATTTCATTGGATCATTGAGTGTGTGGTCTTTCTTGTCCTTTTCAACTTAAACATATTTCTTAGTAGTTCTCATATTATGTGAATTGATACAAAATAAATCTTTGAAGGATAATGTTATTGAGTGAGTGACCTCCAATAACTTTCTTTATATATAACTTTTTGAAGTGTTTTTCTTCATGTCGATAAATCTTTAAATTTTTTTTGGGTTTCTTCTTTAGTGAATCTTAAATTTATCCAAAAATAAAAGAATCTAACCAAAGACTTTCTCCCGTTATTTCTCTGTTTATTTTGCTACTCTCGGTTCTTGCTATCAATTATTTACCAACCTTTCTCTCTTTGAATAGAATAAATTTTGCTTAAAAACTGTTATATATATAATATTATCTTTATTATTTTTTCTCTCTTTTATTGCTCTGAGATAATTTTCACAAAACGTATAAAACAGTCACATATTCTACATTCTTGATCAATAAGAATTATATCTAAATATCAATCTCGTTGTAATCTCTAAAAGAAAAATCTACTTCTAAGATTTCTTTCGGTATCTTAATTCAAAAGTTTGATCATTTGCATGTTTTTTATAAGAATTTGAAAATCTGAGGGTCGAACTTGTCAATATGCTTATCATCTATTGTTCTGAGGGTTAAATCTGAGTCTCGATGTGCTTATTTTGACCTACTAATTTTTTTATGAAAAATAAATAAAATAAGATAAGATTACTTTGAAATACATTAGAATTACAGTTTAAAAATCTTCTTCAACTATATTGCTGTTAAGTTTTTTGTCAAAACTCGCAATGACGCATAAAATGTGGGGAACCCACTGATGGAAACCTTTCATTGAACTTTTACCATCTTCACATATATCTCCATGCCAACAGACGTAATAAAATGACGACATACTTCAAAACAATGGAATGTTCAAATTACAAATTTCCCACATTAAGGAAAAATGTTTTGCTATAATGACGATTTATTTTCATTATGTCATTTCGATAATACATTGTCAATTATGGGTCATTTAAAAAGGTCAAAATATGCTAAATAATGAAATAGGGTACTGAAAGGGGAAGATATTTTATCGCGTTTTTCGGTTTTCATAGGGTATATTTCTTATAACTCTTATAAAGCTTATCTGAAATGTATGTGTATTTTGTACCTTTACTTTCTACGATAGAACACTTTAAAAAGCAAGGTGTTTTTATTGTGAAGCAAAGGTTGAAGTAATATGTTTTTACCCACGCAAAAGTAGGAAGGTTAAACATAAACCATAAAGTAGATTATATATACATTGTAGCTTTTTAATTTAAAACCATTTTTTTAGGGTTACAGTATTTTTATTCGTTCTCTCTATGCTGCAGATATTTTCTATTGCTCTTCAAAACTTCCCTAAAAAGTAACTTTCTTATCGTATGTATGAATTAGAAATTTTTAGCTACTCTATCTTGCTTTTTAAAAACCTAATTCCATTAGGAATTTGGTCTCTATGACATTCGATTCAAAACAGTTCAAGCTCTGTGGTCTCTTTTTCACAATATAAAATAACATAGGCTTAGTTGTCTACGCATTACTCATTCTCAGCCTTATGTGTTACTACCATGCTGGTAGGATTTTAAAAAGTTCCACTTTTTACTTCCTGAAGAAAATTTTGCTGTTAGTTTCTCTATAACTGATGCATGTTGTCTATGTACGTTCAAAGTGTACCATTGTGGCAAGCAGTTAATATTTTCATTTTCGCCCTTAAAACCTATAAATTTGGTAAAATGGTAACGAAAACGTTGTCATCTGAGGCTGATTCAGCTAATCTAATTTTTCCTTTTTTGTAATTAAATATCACTCTTTTGGCGTTTTTCAGACTGCGACTGAGGCTGAATTTAAGAATAACCTTAAGAATATTTTAGGATGAAAGTTACGAATATTCATCATGAAACACCATTCTTATAAAATAAAATGCGTGTACCACCAAGTTCAGAGTCAGAGAGAGTAAGATGGGTGATGTTATTTTTATGATAACCTTCTATGCTCTACTTTTTAACTTCATTTATAAGAAAATCGTTGTTGTCAAAACTCATTTCTCGTGCTTAACAAGAAGTTCTTATAAATCAGAGCTTGTTCTAAGGATAATGCTGCTCGAGATTAAGCGTAGGCTGTTGTAATACTCTTTTGCATATTTCTTGCGCATCAACTTTAAAGGAAATCTTAATTATGTCCACTTTCTCCTATACTTCTCCCTAGTGATGGGTCACCATAGCAACAATATTACAAAGTTTTATTATTTTACACATGGATGAAAAAGATTCTATTAATTGTTTTGATGTACTTAGCTTGATATTAATAAATAGATGAGTCATACTAGCCAGCAAGAAGCAAGAGAGCTTTGGAGAACCTCTACTGCTGAGTTGAGATCCTTGTCATAAGATTCAAAATCTTCGAGCTATTTTTTGTTAAAAGTAAATAACACTAAAAAACAAACTAACAAAATACACCCTTTTTTACAAGAACAATTTTGTAAGAATAATGGGGCTCAAAGTGGCCAAAAAAATTAAGAACAAGTTCTGAGGCTTAAACAAAACAATTTGAGACTGAAAATGCAAACAAATAAGAACAGTTTGAGCCTCAATTCAAATTTCATGGTTCTTATAAAAAGAAGAATGTACAACAGACCAAGTAAATGCTTTTTGTTGATTGCTCCTGAAGGTCTTATAATTGCTTGTACTGTAGCAACTCGAGAGGTTTAAGTAGGATACGAAGCTTATAAAACATTGCGGTGTTCTTTTTTTACATTGCTTGTTAATTTTCATACAGGAATATTAATCTATCCTTAGTAAACAGAGAATCATAAGTAGCTTGGTATTTTTTTATAAAATGTCATCCTATGTCACATTTTAGCTATGAAGATATTTGTTCCTTTATTTATTACAGAATTCCACAATTGGTAGTCAGTCAGAAGATACACAAGGACACACGTAGTTGACAGTCGTTTCTAAGGTATTTAGTTATTTGATTGTATGACTTAATTAGTCTAAAATAGTTTTAATAGCCAGGATCTTATTGACATTTTGGTTAATCTTTTGCGTGCTTAATATTGATGTTATAAGCATGATATGATGTGGTTGATATCGAGGCTAAAGAAATCCCCATAAAAAAAGGTGGTCAAAATTCAAAATGGAATGGAAAAACGGAATTTTTGTGAATAGCCCATAAAAATATCACAAACTAAGTGGTCGAAATTTTTACAATTGCAATAGAAAGGGGCTTAAATTAAACACAATAGACATCTTCTCACATACCTCTCCTAAGGTATAGCCTTTTTTATGATGTTTTTGGTAATTTACTGTGATTTTTCTTGTGAAATTAAATAATCAAAGGAGTATTGATATGAGATAAGAATAATTTGCTGAAATTAACTTAAAACTGATAAACCTTTAACCCTTTGATTGCTTCAAACATTTTAGTCGAAATGTACTTTAATTTTTAAACCTTGTCAAAATTTTATTGGTTTGAAATCAATCACCATAAAAAGGCCTAAAAAATAGTTTCTCTACAGTATACGATTTGCAGTAGGGTCAGGCTTCGGCAAACATAAAAAGCTTAATAACTGTGCCAAAATGCCAAATGTCAGACTAAACGCGACCTTTGACAACAAAGGTTGATGATGATTTTTTTAATTGAGCTTTAACGATTGCCAAATGTCAACAAAGATTGATGATAATTTTTTTAACGATTGCATAAACAAATTTCGAAATCAAAAACCTCCCCTGCCTGTGTAGGAGGTAATTTCCATTTGTCTCTTGCCAATTCTATGAAATTATGAAATTTTCAGAATTCTCGTCAGCTTTTGCTGATTCAGCATACCAAAAGTTTAAAAGGAATTACCCTAACTTACTTTCGTTTTTTATACCTTTTTATGCTTTGTTTAGCACTTTCATACAAAAATTCCCTGACAAGAAAACATTTTGGCAGAGCGTCTGTGTTTCAGTGCTGGAAAATACATTTTGCTTTAGGCACAAAAAATATCTTAACTTGACAAGCCGAAGATTTTGGCATGGGTTGTCTTTTGTGAGATGTCGGTAGGTGTTGGCATGTTTTGAAGCAATCAACAAAAGGATTGTTGTTTGTAATATTTGCCAATTTCTCTCATTAGAGAGATAATTTTGTCTCCAATTTCAATTACTTTCCCAAAAACTTTCCGAAGTAATATTGCAGCAAAATATTTAAAAAATCGATACCTTTACAGAGACTTACGACTTTTGCGACTGTTAAAGAGATTTAAAAAAACTGACCCTGAAGGTCCACAATCATTGTTTTCCATTACCCTCCTCCCCTGGATTTTGCATTGTGTATTGTTCGGAAAATTGTATGAAAGACCATTCGGATTGGATACTAGTTTCATTTTAAATAGAGAACCTTTTAAGCATGAGTGGCATTAAAATGATCATAATCTATAATTCAAACAGATTTCTAATATTCTATTTTAACCTCTGTTAGTAGTTTTTATAATGAGATGATAATCGAGGTCATCATGTAACTTCCTCTGAGAAAGCAAGTATTTTTCTGAAAAACTGAGAAGATCATGAAGGTTATGATATGATATGACTGCATATACAAACTGTTCTTTGCAGATACTTGATGAAATTGCTTCCTTGTCATTTCACCCTCTTCAATTACTTTATACTTTTGAAAATTCTGAAAAAGGGCAGCAACGTTCCGTTTCCATTTCCCCGCATGGAAGCATATTATCGATAATATACAGTATTTTATTAAGAAAAGAACGTTTAAAAACAAAGAGTTTCCTGTACTTTAAGAGGGGAGGGGCCGTTTATTCGGGTCCTTAGAGTATTCCAAACATCCATGCTAAAATGTCGACAATTTTGATTATTTATTCTGACACCCCCGTTTCACAGACCCGGTGGGACCCCCTACCCACTGAAATACAGGCCCTTCCGGTGGAAGAAATGCATAAAGGCCCATCCCCATTGAAAAACGTAAAACATTATCCCCACTAAATTTTGATCGAACAAAGAACAATAGCAATTTCGTATCCCCAATGGAAAGAATTCCGTTTTTGATAAACCCGTTGGATTTTATGGCTCTTTATTTTTCCCCACTGACAAAAGAATGTTGTTTGTGCATCAAGCATCAGAGACAAACAAATTACCACAAACCGGACATTTCAAAATGTAATGAGATGTTACAAAATATGACAAAGTTGTTTTGGAGAAGTTTCCGACAAGAAAAACATGCGGCCGAATAACAAAAATTGTGTTAACCTAGCAGAACAGCACAGAACGGTTTTTTGTTGTCTGTTGGGTAAGTTAATAAGTTAATAGATATGTATTCCAAAGAAAATGATATATCAGGTATCGGGTTCAAGAAATCGAACCTTGATATTTCGACGACTAAAGATTTTATCATCATTCTTTACAATATTGTGCAACCTTCAAATTTGAAATTCTTATACAGTAAAAGAGAGTCCCTGGAAAACAATTACCATGATTATCAAATCATGTTACATTTCTGAACTTCCCAACTCCTAATCTGTTGTTGTGTCAAAAGGTTATATAACTAATATGTCATATTTCCCATCAGTTTCTTTAGCTAAAAGAATAAGGAGAAGTCTACTAGTAGTTTCCGTGGCTCTTTGTTCGTTTTACCACTGGGATGAGAGACAATATAGACGACTTTCTATTGGGGGTGACCATTTTCTCCACTGGGACGAAAAAACGGATTTTAGTGGGTCACAGACGCGGGGGTGTCAAACTACCCTGTCCAGCCAGCCGGTAGAAGTATTATTTTAATGTTATTTTTTCACTCAGGAGGAAGACAGTAAGTGAAAAATGGAACCAGTTATCATCAACCAGTCTTTTGAAAGAAGTGAAGTGAACAGATTATTGAGTAAATTCTACAAGTCGAGAGGTAAAAAGCGTTGTTAAGTTTCAACAAGTTGGACCACAGTGGGGGGACACTTGATCTCAGAACTACGGTACGTTTGGACAAAAATTGGAGTTTCAAAATCGGAACCTTACAAAATTTGCTGAAAAAGCGACCCTTACAGTGCACTTTTCGTCTGGTAAGTCACTTACCTTAGAGTGCCCCCTCCCCCCACCGGGGGGTTTTCCCAGGTTTGAATATCTCGTCCAAGTTGGAAGTCTCAAAATCACCTTTTGTTTGCTTGCTTTTTTAGTTGCTGAGAAAACTGATAGAAATTCGATTATCTTTCCAAAGAGTTCGAGAGCCTTTCTCATCAAACCTTTATGCGAACTTTCCATCGTATGGCCTCCAAGAGGTCAATATTATCTCGACCAAGATGCTATAAACGGGTAGGCTATTCCCAACAGGCACGAAACATTGTTTTAACGTCATAACGTTAGCTGGATGTTTAAAATAACGCTGTGTGTCTGCTGGGTTGGTGATATGTCGTGGACTTCTTACATAGGCATCATCTTTGTCTTATAAGTAAAGGCCAGTAAAGGTAAAACCAAGATATCTGAAACCAAGAATATATTATAGAACAGCTGAAACTTAAAATTTAAAAGTGTTATAGAATAGCTCTCTAATGCATGCCATTTCCAAGTTTAATTATGTCCAAAATTCCATACTGTCTACGTACGAAACGAGATATGGAATATGTGAATTCTTTATGGCTTTGATAGCATTTTTTTGAACGCAAATAATTAAGTGGATAATCATGCTCTGGGTACGAGTTTGGGAAAATGTTTGAAGTGTCAATTTTCACTCGAGAATGAAGGGTTTTTAGGAAGTCGTTTGTTCCAATACCGCCGCTTTATTTTTTTCTTTATTATTAACGGCTTTAAACTCCGCACACATTTTTCCCACTATTAATAATTTCTAACGGACGATATAATCGTCTAGTAACAGTGTTGTCTGTACACAGATTCGATTTCTACGGAAAATTCAAAAGTTCATTTCCGTATACTAACGAACGATTTGATTAACGAGAGTTAATGCTCTGCTACAGAATGGTAACAGTAAGATTTTTCATTCATTGTTATGTTTTCAGTTTAAAGAAGTTTGTCCGTATCCATCGTCATCCATTTATTTTTCTTTTGGTAAATCAAATGTCACAGAACGAAATAATGGTCTTCAATAAAGTCCAAGAGCAGTAAGTCCAATTTGTATACCTGCTAGTGGTAACTCTTTTTAGAGTCTGTTGCAACAAGATTGTCACTAAAAACATTTGTTATGTAGAAACCAAGACAACGTGAAAGACTGACAATCTTTTTGCAACAGGCTTAAGTATAGGTTAAGTCGTCCTCCGTAGTTTCAATGTTTGAAATTTTGTGTAATGACAACCAGGTTGCCGATGAAGTCACTTTTCGTATTTTGTACGCAGAATTTCTTAAGGTTCACGCTGATGTGTAAACTCTGATTGAAAATCACAAAATGATCAATCAAATAAAAATTTCTTTTTTTGATATCAAGGTTTGAAGGTAACGAAAATGTTACGTTGTATCCTGTATCAAGCCATCCAAAATGTGTTACTATCATCAATGACATCATTAAGCCTAATGTAAGTAAGTTTTCTTGCAATAGCGCATTGATAAGGTTAAGCCAGAGAATTGTTATCAGTAACATCTTTTTCCATAGCTACAGTAAAAAAAATGACTCAAAATTATTTTTTGGTTTCAATCTCTTTTTGGCTACAGATTGATCGCGAATCAATCACAATGGAGATAGAAGCATTGAAAGAAGGAAAGTTGAATGAAGAAATGATCACACAAATATTAATGCAAAATATACCTATTACCGATCATGGTATGCACACCTTCAATTCGCGATATTAATAGAAAACATCCTTTCTAACACTTTTTTTATGTCAAATTGTAATTTTGACACCCCCCCCCCCCAAAAAAAAAAACCTACCGTTATTTTTTATAGACCTATTTTTTAATGTGAAAAAACAACTTCAATTCTAAAAGGTCTTTGTAGGAAAAGTCTTTACAAAAATATTACTTTGATTGACCACCTCAGCCTAAACCCCCTTATGTGAATTCTGATGTTTTGCTTTAGACGCGATGGTGGTTCAAGACGGCTGTAAATCGTTAAGTAACATTGCAAAAGCTTCCAAAGAGGACTTAGTTGATTGCAGTTTATCGGTCAAAGCTGCAGAACAGATACAAACGTTCTTCAAATAATAATTTACATAAATGAGAGACAAGACGTGTCAGGTTAAATTGCTATGATGGAAAAAATACAATTTTCCGATGACCATCATCGATACACCACTAAGATCCCCAGGGGGGAAATCGCTCAAAGAAACCAGTTTTTTCGTCCCAGTGGAGAAATCGGTTAATCTCTCTCACCCCGGTGGTAAAACAAAGAATTCCAAAGAGCCATCCCACTGAAAATATGATGAAAAACATTAGTTTATGAACCCACTAGAAAATCTTTACCATTTCACCCAACCCAGTGGTTTTAAAAGATTTTACTTTCACCCCATTGAGCTTTTGGTAACCACTAGGGCACATCGACAGGGGTGTATTGATCACATGCTGGTTCTGGTTCAGTTCCTACTTATTTTATTGTTTATACAAATGACTTAAATAAATTAATCACTCAATCTAAATCACTAATAACCACATTTCTTATTAGAGAACACTCTGATTTTATTTTGCTTGAAGCTGAAAATCTCCAAATTGTTGGTCAAAATCCCTTATAAAATGGTTCTCTTGTTAAAATCAAGAACACTGGTTATTTAATCGGTCGACCTTTTGCCATGTCGAACCTTATTGTGAATTAAAGTCGGCAAAAGATCGACCATCTAAGATCAAAGCTTTTGTTAGTCCAGCATCTAGACTAGAAGTATAAAGTAAGAAAGACGAGGGTATTGTAAAAATTTATTGATTACAATAAGACTGCAAGAATATAATGCCGAATAAAATTACGTCATAAACAACTCATGTCTAAGTTTTCGTCAAAATGATTTCTTTCAATTTCTTTTACCCTTAAGGTAATATCAATAAGACTTCTTGACATGGGCAAAAAAATAATGTACAACTCTTTGTATCAAACTCTTGTCATTGAGAAGTTTCTTGTTTAAATCAATTCTTTTGTAGAAACAATACAAAAACCATCATATGATAGTAACATTTTACACAAGTTGAAAATAAGAACTATCAAAAAAAAAATAACTATGATGCTAGGCCTACAATGAACATTGGGTAAAGCATCTACAAACATTACGTCATCAAAAGTGAAAGGCGTTTCCAGGAGGAAAAAGGAAAAGGGAGTCTAAGGAATACAGGCTAATCATGGTTTAATAGCATGATTTCGAATATTGAAACCAATTTAAGACATTACTTAGAGACGAAAGAGTTTGTAGAGGGGACGGGTAGATCTTAATGGTAAAATGCATAAGGTGTCTTCGAAACAAAATCGAAACATCTGAAATTTTAGAAACAAAAGACACTAACCAAAAATGTTTCAAAACATAAAAGAAATCCATGGTAACAAGTCATTTTTGCTAAAAACTTCCTCATTTCCAAATTTTGACAAAGATGCTCAGTTATCTCATTCAACTTGAAAAAAACAAATGCAAAAAGGGCTTGTAATATACAATAAAAAGACTCAAACCAAGAACCGTCATTCCACGCGTCAAACAGTGTAACAGTTTTGTATCATAGAGAGTTTGACCATAACAGTAGTGAAAGTAACAGTTTTTGTTTTAGAGAGTATAGCCATACCATGATGCGGTAAACTCTGCTCTTAAGCTAAATAGCTATAAGTGTCTTTCTCCTTTTCAACACGCTCCAAATATTCTTTCTCTATCAGGATGTCGATGCATTTCTAAAACGAAGAACAAAAAAGTATCCACAATTAGATTGGCTGGTCTGGAGCACTGGCCTCTATACCTTCTTATGGATTCCTGTGGAAAAGTGTGTTCTGCATTGTTGTTTCCGATTTTTTCAGGGTTTTCTCTGTTAAAAATGGAAAACAACATGGCTGACTCACAGTAAAACCGACTTCAAAACAGTGAGAAGCCCAATCCAGTGGATTACGATAGAGCTCAGTGGCCTGGACCCATACCATCCTGTTTTTTGACCCCACTTGAATAAAAACTCTAAATCAAAGTCTACAAGAGGAGGCTATAGGAACAAATACTTTGTATGAGTCATGCAAGTAAAGCCAGCACTTCTATCGCTAACGTTCATCCACATCCATCGTATTTGTTGTGCGCAGATTTGTAATACTTTTTGCGCAGATTTGTAATACTCGAGCTGCGCAGATTTGTAATACTTTCCTGCTCAATTTTGTAATTTGGAACAGATCTTTCATTAGTAGGAATATTCAATTCCCCGAACAAAATTCATTAAAAAAGACTTAGAAAATATTTACAAGTATATAAGTTGATTTTTTGTGTGCAAATGTATCATTTTATCAACAATTGGCATATTATTTTATTTATAAGCATCGCTTCTATAAGAATAAATGACCAACTCTTGATTTAAATGTTATTTTTTGTCGGTGATTAGGTATTACAGAGTAATTTAGGTATGGAGAAAAATGTGAGCATATTTATTTTATCTATAAGCATCGGTTTTATAAGAAACCAATCACCAACTCTTGATCTAAATGTTATTTTTTCTCGGTGACTAGGTATTAAATAGTAATAAAGGTATGGAGAAGAATGTGAGCATATTTATTTTATTTATAAGCATCGCTTCTATAAGAATAAATGACCAACTCTTGATTTAAATGTTATTTTTTGTCGGTGACTAGGTATTACAGAGTAATTAAGGTATGGAGAAGAATGTGAGCATATTTATTTTATTTATAAGCATCGCTTTCATAAGAAACCTTTCCTGTCCGTAAATGAGTTTTACGAAGATTGTGTGTGAGTATATTTAAAATTCATTTTTCTTATAAGCATAGTTTTTACAAGAAACCAATCGATAATTGGTAATTTAGATGTTTCTTTTGTCGGTGAATCGATATTACAGATTAATCAAGGCATGGAGGAAAATGAGAGCATATTTATTTTTCACATTGGCATCGTTTTTGGAAGAAACCAATCACTAACTCGTGGTCTAAATGTTATTTCTTGTCGGAGAATAGTTATGGAGAAGAATACAAGCATGTTTTTTTTCCCTATAAGAATTGTTTTTTAATAGAAATAATGCAAAGGTGCGCTTTTACATTATCGCCATTTACTAGAGAATGTTCATTAAATTTAGCCTTCAGTCCCTTCATTTTAGACTGCACTGCTCTTGGAAAGAAAGAAAGTATGGTAAAGTTTCATTTTTTTTCAAATTTGAGTGAGAGAAATGCTGTACAATTTGAATAATAGTCCCACTTTGGAAAAAGAATTAGAAAAACGGTGTCCACAGACCTTCAGGTCCAGCTAGTCTTCTAGAATGCATAAAAAGGATAAAAGCCATTTGCCAAAACGACGATGTTAGCGTCCAATCAAAATAAAAGAGCGAAAAGTTGTTTTATGACGCGACGTTCTTCTATATTTTAATTACATAGCAATAGTGAGGTTAAGTTAAGTGCCGTGAAAAATTGGTAACTGTATGAAAACGAGGCAGTCGTTGTTCGTGACGCAATTTGTGAAAAGGTCTATTAGAGTATAACATTTTTATAACTTGTGATAAAAAAGGTGCTGATAAAAAACTTTTCACCGACAAGAAGTAACATTTAGATCAAGACTTATTGATGTGTTTCTTATAATAACGATGCTTATAAAAAGCACAAATTATTCTATTGCTAGTCCAGTCTTTCGAGCGCTATGTAATACCTATTCACAGAGAAGAAACTTTTTGATTTGTTTCTTATAATAAAGATGTTATAAAGAATAAGTTCAGTTCAGTATTACAAATCTGCGCAACAAGTATCACAAATCTGCGCAGGAAAGTATTCCAAATCTGCGCAAGTATTACAAATCTGCGCACAACACAATGAAAAAAAATTGAACTGTTAAAGGAGACTGCAAATTTCATACTACAATGCTTGATGAATGAAAGACTCACAAAAGTACGATAAAGTTGATGATGGCCCAGAAAGTATCAGAAATTATTGAAAGTCTCCATGGCGATCTAGAAGAACCAACTTCTCCTAAAAGAAAAAGAGTTTATCATAATTCATCAATTAGAAATTTTGAGGGAGGACGTGGTAAATTTACGACATCCTATTACTTATAAATTCTTCGCCATGGAAAGTCATGTGATATACTTTCTAACCAATAAGATTTAACTATTTCGAGGGGAAAACAAACACTATGGTTTAACTCACTAAAAGATTTTGTTACTGAAAACACATATTCAATCTTTAGAAAGTGTTTTGGTTTCCCCCATTTCTGACGACATGGCATGGCAAAAATGCTACTTTTATGAAGTTGATCTGACTGTCAAGAAACTTGAAAATAATTAAAAGAAATTAATGATTGTAGAGCGAAAACAAACAAGCTTCATTGGCACCCTTAGTAGGCAGAGGGGTTGAAATCCTCCCCTAAAAAAAACAATAGAACAATATAAATTCCTTTGAGAACAAAAGAAAACCTCCAACCCCATGCCAGTAAAAAAGTTTTAACCCCCCTGCCTTAGTCTCTTTCATACTGGCAATCCACTAGAGACTTGGTATTAAATAAAAAAATTATTATCTCCTTAACGACAGGATAATTATTTCTCCATGATTGGATAATTTATTAAAAGTATACAACTTTTTAAAGTGGTTTTAAAGTTTCCCAAAATGGTAATTACAATTAACTTTTTATTGGTTGCGTGCCAGTATAAACCAGACTTAATCAGTCTTAATCGAGCTAATTTTTTACCTGTAGCTTTCGATTTCAACGACAGTTAATGCCCATTTTCACATAAGTTATAGAAGACAACATGAAGAAGGCATGGTCTAAGTTTAAAGATTTACTGTACTAATTCGTTGCAATAAGTTACAAATGAAGATGAAAAACTTTAGTCATTACATCAGAGAGCATAATTTACCATAAAGAGCAAGTAACTAGTCAAAATACTCGCAAGTGAAGTCAAGCACAATAAAAATGTTAAAAGAGAAAGAGAACTCTAAAGCCTTGTTTTTATTAACACACAGCACAGGTGGGCGTGGCGTTAATGGCGTATTTATACTTTCCACCTGCTCTCCTCTGATTTTCACGGTATTCTATGTAATGTGTGACTCTGATGTGTGTGGGGTGTTATCAAGTTTCTATTTGCAACAAGCATCATGCCCCTGTGTGATTGTGCATGCATAAAAGCATTCTTATCAGATTTGTTGCACTTGTTGTATATTGAAATTTAATAATGGTATTATTATAAAAGTACATGTTTGAATGATATTGTATTTGTGTCCTCACTCATATTATATTGGTAATTTTTTTTTAACTCTTTTTTATTTTATAATTGCATACAAAGTATTTTCCTCAACTGTAATTGCCCATAAATCGCAATTTAAATTATTATTCCCTTGCCCAGCTGAGGTTAGGCGGGAGGTATGTTATCGGTTACAAAATAACATTTACCGATTGACAAACTCAATCAAATGATTGTGAATCAATTGCTGAATGCATTGAATATCAATTGAAAATTTTAAATTCTGTGTGAAATTTTATTGATTCAATCCAAGTTCAATTGATTCAATCCAAGTTCAATTGATTCAATACAACCCTCCCTGCCGCCTGATGTCCGCCCGATACACCAGACATTCCGGTACAATTTTTCCAGTAGTGGTGCAAAATAAAAAGGAAAAATCACTAGACAGAAGTTTGGTGTAGTGCCTGGTGTATTTTGCTTGCAAATGAAAAATTTGCACCGGACAGTCTGTGTAGTGTCCAGTGCACTTTTGTGGGCAGGGTTGTGATTCGATTCACGTTCAAATGTGGAATTCATTCGCATTTGATTATTCAGCTCAGTTTGCAACTGTAGCCGCCTGCCTTTCTGCTTGATGTATGCCCAATACCATCAAGGGGTGATACTTTGCATTACTCTGCCATACTTTGCACTGTGTATTTTACCGAATAGCGATATGTTAATTTAAAAAACAAAAGTGAAAGAAAAAACATAGAGTCACGTGATTGTGTTGCGCACGCCACAGCAATTTCTTTCCATGGTCACACTATTAAGTCAGTGGAGGAAAATACGCGTTTTTGTTGTTTTTTTTAATTGCGTTATCTCCGCTACAAACAAAAAAAACATATTTAAAAAACATCATTTTTTACCTGTAGCTTTAGATTGCAACGACATTTAGTGCTTATTTTTCACATATGTTATAGAAGACAACATGAAGAAGACATGGTGTAAGTTTCAAGATTTACTGTCGTTGCAAAAAGTTGCAAATGAAGATGAAGATTTTAGTCTCTACATCAGAGGGTATAATTTTCCATATGGAAAAGGTAGTCAAACAATACTCGCAAGTGACATCAAGCACAAGAAAAATGTTAACATAGACGGAGATCTCTAAAGCCTTGTTTTCATTAACACACGGCACAGGTGTTATTTGCACCTTAATGATGGTATTATTATAAAAATACATGTATTTGAATGATATTGTACTTGTGTTCTCACTCATCTTGTTAAAATGTAAATGGCAATAGTTTTTTTTGCATAAAAAATGTAAGTATTTTCCCCCACTGTAAGTTTGTAAAACTGTTAGAATAAAAACGAAAAACTTAAACATGTGTGTGAGAGCATTAAAAATTACTAAATTACTTTCACTTTTGGCTTAGCATCTCTCAGGGGGGATAATAACAAAGAAACAAGAAACACTCTAACTTGTGTTTGTGAAGTTTTGAATTGTCTTTTTAATTACTTTCCTAAGTAATCTGATCTACAGATTTTTGTTATGTTTTGATATGTAATTGATTTACATGTTTCAATCTGTAAACAGGATATTCAATCTGATGACCGGAATTTTATGAGGAAAACAAAGGAAATAATGTGAGTGAAAAGCATGACAGAGTAATGCAAAGTATCACCCCTTGACGATATATCTCTGGAACAGAGCCGACATCCCTCTCCTCAAAAGAGCCCTTGGAAATGAGATTACCTCTTATCGTGATAAACACTCTAACACAGATGATGTAACAACAAATGAGCTCTGTCTGGTTAGAATTTTAAAACCATTGCTACCAATACAATGAAAGATGTCCGCACAAAGAAATTATCAGGCAGATTCAACCAGCCCTGGATAAACCAGAAAGTCAAAAAGCTTACATGCCGAAAGAAAAGACTGTACAAAAGAGCCAATCTCTCAACTGACTGGAATAAATTCTAAACAATGTCATCCAAATGCAAAAAGGCATGCAGACAAGCTCATGACAAATTCATAAACAAAAACATCATAAACACTGGTAATACCAAGCAGTTTTGCAGTTACATCATTAAAAGTAAACAACATGATAATATTTTTGTTGCACCTCTGAAAAAAGGAGATCACCTTGCAATTGATGATAAACAGAAAGCGAACATTCTTAACAACCAATATTGCAGTGTCTTCTCCAAACCAACTGAAGATTTACCTCCCATCCAAAGCTGTGAGTGCATATCTATCTTAGAAGACATACAAATAAATTAAAACGGAATTCTATCACTGCTAAACAAACTTAAACCAAATAAAGCAACCAGGCATGACTCTTGAAGAAATTTTCTGCCGAAATTGCATCAGCCCTCACACTTATCTTCAGAGCCTCACTCAACAAAGGTTCTCTTCCAGATGATTGGCTACACACCCAGTCCCTGTCTACAACGGTGGAAACCAAAACAAAAATCTTGCTGAGAATTACCGCCTGACATCACTGACCTCCATATGCTGTAAACTAATGGAGCATATTCTATACAGCAACATAATGTCCACCTAAAACCAAATGAGATCCTTAGTGACTACCAACGGATTTCGCCAAAACCAATCATGTACGTTTCGCAACTTATTCTCACAGTTAATGACTTTGCTAGATCAATCAATGATGGAAAAAAAATCAACTCCATCTTACTTGACTTCAGTAAGGCCTTCGACAAGGTCAATCACTTTAAACTGTGCTCAAAAATGAAACATTGTGGCATACATGGCAAATGCATCAACTCAGGGATTAAAGCTTTCCTGACAGGCAGAACCCAGCAAGTCATTCTGAATGGTAAATCCTCTGACAAAAAGCCAGTTCTCTCGTCAGTCCCACAAGGTACTGTTCTTGGACCTTTGCTGTTTCTAATATAGATTAATGATATGCCACCCTACGTAAAATCTCAAATAAGACTCTTTGCTGACAAAGCATACTTGTATCATGGAATACATTTGTTTGATGATAGCAACATCCTACAACAAGACCTAAACCAATTACAAGAATGGGAAAAGCTTTGAGATATGGAGTTTCATCCTGAAAAATGTAAATCCTTGACCATCACAAACAAAACGAAACTTATCCGCTCCGAATACACTATCCATAATGAAAAGCTCGAAAATGTTAAGTGTGCAAAGTACCTTGGTGTTACAATTAATAATAAACTTACTATATCTAAATGTCCAGTCTAAAGCACATAAAACATATGTCCAACCGATCCTTTGCTATGCTTTTCCTGTTTGGAACCCTGTTGGAACCAAATACTATGTGATAAACTTGGAAATGAACAGAGAAAGGAAGCACGCTTCGTCTTTGATGACTGGTCTTGGGAATCGAACCCAAGCCGAATGGTAAACCAACTTGGATGGTTACCCGTCTCGTGTGAACGATCAATCTGCTCTCTAGTGACTCTTCATTATATTGGTAATGGGACACTAGAAACGGCACCAGGTTATCGTTCTACTCCTGCTAGGGTTGGTTCAAGGTATATCCCAATTCATGGTTGAATCCTGGCTTATTAAAACTCTTTCATACTGTTCTTCGTTGGCGAGTGGAATGCCTTAACAAAAGAAATAAGAACTATTGACAGTAGAAATTCATTTAAGGACTCAGTTTCAAAGTACTATACAAATTCTTACTTATCCTAGGGTATTGAAAATTTTGAACCCCCACCCCCTGGATATCCTTGGTCTTCAGATTTTTACCCCCTGGATATCCTAGGATATTGAAAATTTCGGACCCCCTGAATATGATATATCCTTAACAGGGGGGATACGGAATTTTTCTTGAAAAGCCCAATTTTGAACCTCTTTTAATCACCTAAGATACTCTGATGTGCCTACGCCAGTTTTTGATTCAAAAAATATCCAATGACCAAAATCTCTTTGACAATAATCTTTGGAAGCAAAACAAACACTCAAATATATAGGTCAACCATTTCAGAGTGTGATGCACTTGTACGGATTAAAAGAACTTAACGATGGTTGAATTTGCTTATTCATTTATGATATCCATTTAATACGTCATCTTTTCTACGGAAACACCCTAAAAAACGGGAAAAGAATAAAACTATGGCAAATAAACCATTTTTTGGAATGTTTTCGTAGAAGAAAATATGTACTGCAATAAATATTATGAATAGGAATCGTTCACCCAGCTCCAAAATTAACCTACTGCCAAATAACGCTTTGATAACAACCTGCTATATACCTTCTTAAAATGAGATACAAAAGTTTGCGATATTTTTTATACAAATATTTTGCATCAAACTTGCGGAAGTCACTTCTTGAGCGATTTGTGTTCAACCCACACTGTGTGACGTCAATAAGAGAAATTGCCTTTCTGACTCATAATTCAATCAGAACACCGTTGGCCGACTAACTATATAAGTCATCTTCCAGTTTGAGACCACGTCGTTATTTTAGTACAAAAGTCTCTAAACATCGCTTGAATCAAAGAGACAAATATTTGTCTCGATGTTTCGTTTCTCCAAACTCGTTTTAATAGACTTTACTATGGGAAACTTGAGTGGTCTCAAATTGGCAGCTCCACCAATCTCTATCAGTATATATACCTCTATCAGCCGTTCATTAAAGAGTTTATCATTTAATCTTTATATCCAAAAGCTTACTTCATTGAAGAATAAGCCTCTAAAGCTTTCAACTTAACTTTCTCCAACAGACATACGATGTTTTTTCAACATCCAAATAACGTTCTGACGTGTTGAAACGACGTTGTTTGGACGTTAAATCAACGCCCCGATCCTGCTGGCTACCTATCAGTTGACTACAATTTGTATCAGGAATTTTGTCGTCAAATTCAGTCAGCTTATTTCTTCTCTGATTGATATTGATTGACAACTCAGTCAAAATGAACAAATCTATTTACCATCCACTCGTTCCAATTTCACAACAAAGTCATCCTTCAACCTTTCAGCTTAACTTGATAACCTTCTTAACAGAAATGTCAATCGATTTCTTCATCAATTAATTCGAACATCATCCAAACTACCTTATAAGACAAAATTTAGCCGCCGGACAAAAAGATTTGACTATGTATTATTTTTTACGACTAATATCTAAATTTAAAGCTGTTTTCAATTGTTTAGGTGGACAAAAGTGACTTTAAAATTATTAAAGCTCAATGAATCTTTATCCGACTAAAGCTGACTAAATTGATATAATATTTTGGAAATGGTCCCTAAGTCGATCCCCGTCAACCTTTCATGTCGGATTTAATGGCCCACTTAACAGAAATGTCAAACTACTACTTCCCTGATTCTTAAGATCATTAATCCATTCATCCATTATTACCCTTTGAACTTCATACGCTCCAACTATTTATAAATGAATTACAAATGTTCGTTATTTGTTGGTCTCATATGTGTTTGCAAACATCATATATTTTTTTGAAATGAATGGTGAAAGTTTAGGATATCCATTACAACTGAAAATGAAAATGATTGAAAGTAGCGTGAAATAACCAACAGGGCGTTTAAATTAAGCTCACTTGAGAAAAACAGAGAAAGACTACAAGACACCAAAGTTGAGAAAAAAATATTCCTTAAAAATTGAGTTTTCCTTTTTCTTCCCTACCCTGCTGTGAAGTAGTTATTAGTTGTTAAGGAAGCAAAATTTTGAAAATATTTCTTCAAAAATCCCCGTTTATGCTTTTTGCTACCACTGATCTGTATCTTAATCCACTGGATCGGGCTTCTCACTTTTTTGTTGATTTTGAGGTCAGTTTTGACAGCAGATCCGCAATATTGTTTCCGTTTTTAGCAGAGGAAACCCTCTCGGAAACAACACG
Source organism: Tiaropsis multicirrata (assembly GCA_032270745.1). NCBI lineage: Eukaryota > Metazoa > Cnidaria > Hydrozoa > Leptothecata > Tiaropsidae > Tiaropsis > Tiaropsis multicirrata. The sequence continues at coordinate 2,995 of JAUJPO010083560.1, read as the reverse complement.
GCGGATTGCTGCCAAAACTGGACACGCGTTTCCATGGAAATTCGTAAGGAGATATCATGTCCAAAGTATTATAGAGGTCAGTATTTGCTACGCTTATTTTAGTTAAGTTTTTAACTTATTCCACTTATTTGTTGTTGTTGAATAATCACTTTGCCCTTGCGTACAGCGGTTCTACTGTGGCTGGGACCGACAGATAATGTTTTTCAATTCTTTTCTCAAAAAATATTAATTTCCATTTAATTTCACCGAAATACTGTCGGTCACATTTCCCAAGATTTAGCTGAAAAAGTCTGGTTTTACTGTTACCGTGAGAGGGTGAAATTACCGAATACCGTGCAAATTTGAATTGAAATTAACGTTATCCCGAGAGAGAAAAAAAAAGCAATATCTCCGCCTTTCAACCGCCTACTGATTAATTCTTAAATAACTATCAAAATTAGAGATGACTCTTCCACAATACCGCATTAAGCCAGTATACTTAAGCCAACCTTTTCAACGCAAATCAGCCAAACTTGTACCCAATAACCAAAATTACTCAAATTTAATCTCGATCAGAACTTCAGCTCTTAGAAGTTTAACATAAATGAAATTTGATAAATCGAGACGACTTCAAGAGGAAACGATGGAAATTAAGCCTTTGACACATGACAGAGTATCAATCTCTCTATTGACGCAATATTTATACTTAATATACGCACGCTTCAAAATGTCTTCCTGTTTTTTTTTTATATTATCAGTAGGTACGCAGACACGCTACGTCATTTCAACGTCCAAATAACGTTCTGACGTTGAAACAACGTTGCGTGTCTGCAGGGTTGTTTTCACGGGTATCCAAAACAACCTGGAGGAGTGCATATTTTTGCTCTCCTACACAGTGACATCCTAGAATGACCTTCCGACCTTGAAACATTGTTACCAACCAGCAAACACACACAACATTATTCCAACATTGTTTCAACGTCCAAATAATATTCTCATGTTGAAACAACATTCTTTGGACGTTAAAACTGCTTGGGCTGCGTGGGTAGATGAGCCCTTTTTTTGTTTTTCCTTCCTCTTTTTTTTTGTAGCTTGTCTCCTCTCACTTTAACTAAATTACGTGCTAAGAGTGCATCGAACTTCGACAAGTGGGTTATATATCGCACTATTTTTAGGATTGCGTTCTTTTGCGCGATAAAAATTGTTTTTCTGCTTGTTCATCGTCTGCATTAACGTGTTTTATTTATGCTATATTATTTACCCCCTAAATTCTACCTATTTAGCCAAAAGTAAAAAATTACTCCCAGACTTTCCAAATCTTTTATCCTCTTCACTAAGTATTTTTTTACTGGTTAGCTGTGACGGTATGGTGTTTATTTACACATGATTTACGTTACAAAATTTTTTTCTAATCGCAAACATTTCTTAACGCACTTACCAGCAACCAAATCACAAATTTTATTCTTAACTCGTATGGTTTAATGTTTTGATGTTCTGTTTTGACCATTCCAAAAAGATGATATTTTTTCTCTCATATATTGTAACCTAATATTTTAAAGTGTAAAAATACCGCAAACTATTTGCCACAATTAAGTAGTAACAACCTCTCTCATTTTTTCAATGATTTTATATTATTTCCCAGGGGGGGGGGGTACTAGAATTACGGGATGGCGGGTATGTACGGCCCAGACCCCCTCAAACCCGACCCTTAGAGTGACTTTTTGGAATATTTGTCTCAAAGTTGCCAAAAAAGCAACCCTGAGATAGACTTTGTGGTAAATTTTGCGTCCAATTTCAAATATTTTCTCATAATTATCAAAAATTTCCTTAAAGAATTTTTCAAAAATCGAGACCCTTAGAGAGTTTCCTTTGATTTTTTCTGTTTTTTTTTTTGCGACCCATAGAGAGACTTTGAAAGGGTGAAAAACCGACCTTTAAGGGCTGCACATACCCAGCAACCTTTTTTGCCCAAGGTATTACTTTAAAACATTCCATGAGAATTTCAGGTCAAAGCACAAACTTCTGTAGCCAAATTTATGACCGATTGATAAGTTAAGATGGTAACCTCTCTGAACTACGACCAAACTAAAAGATAGAGAAAAATCTGCATAGTGTCACAAGAGCTTTAACTATATAACTTAAGTGTATCAATCAATACACCACAAGAACCAAACGAATCTTTCATTCAAGAGAAAACTCACCGAAAATCATCAGCTTTAGTCCTCGGAAAGTGACCTTTAAGTCTTTCCTGATTAGGATGATAACCATTATGATGATGAATGATTATCTCATAAAAAAGCAGGACCACAGTTAATCCCTAAAACAGATTCTGTTTCACATTCTGTCAGTAGATACTTTTTTTAGATCTTTATTCTAGAAACGGGTTGTCTGCAGTACACAAACCCGATACCTACGGGAAATCCAAAAAATTCTTTTCGGATCTAGTTATCTAGTTTTTTCAAACCAACTACTGCAAAGTACTCAATAAATCTACCCCCATACGAAATTCATGTAAAATTTTATAACCCCCTACACCCCCTTACGAAAAACTTCGGGTTCCCCGCCGGGAACTTCTAATTCAAAATATTTCGAAAGAATTATTCCTACACCACTTTTCCAGGTTTCCTCCAAGCTTTTGAAAGTGACTCGAATTTCGTCCGACTATTAAATGTGTCCGACTAAATATTTGGTTTAAAGCTGTTTATAAATGCCGGATAAAAGTGACTATATTTTTTGAAAGTGACTAAAAGTCTGTCTGACCAATAATTTGTTCCCACTCCTTTTTTTCCAACTAAGTTTTGCTCGATAAGTTAGTCCGCCGATCAAGGCTTTGGATCAGAAGTACGTGTAAATCAAACAAGAGGACTGAATGAGGACTTTATAAAACCACGTGGTTTACCAAAGCGCAGCGTCCCGTGAGTGAAGCCGAAGATCTATTCCTACCTTATCGGACAAAACTTAGTCGGACAAAATTTTAGTCGGACAAAATTATTGGTCGGACAAAATTTTAGTCACC